>JXOR01000218.1:0-14225 GCA_001014335.1 Coboldia fuscipes
GTGTCACAAGTCCGTTTTAACAATGAAAAAACTGGAAGAATTGCTATCCCACCCACCCTATTCACCGGACCTGGCTCCCAGTGACTTCTTCCATTTTCCAGGATTGAAAAAAACNAAAACGACTACACATAGCGAAGAAGAAAATCTTGTTTCACCAAGATAACGCACCGTGTCACAAGTCCGTTTTAACAATGAAAAAACTGGAAGAATTGCTATCCCACCCACCCTATTCACCGGACCTGGCTCCCAGTGACTTCTTCCATTTTCCAGGATTGAAAAAAACCCATCAGGGAAGGAGATATCTATCAAATGAGGAAGTTATAGCCGAGACAGAAACCCATTTTGCAGACCTTCAGAAATCAGCTTATAAAAATGGTATTGAAATGCTGAAAAAGCGATGGAGTGAGTGTATCGCCCTTGAAGGGATGTATATCGAAAAATAAAAAGAAAAAAATTCAAAAACATTGTATTTAGTACTTGAGTCCGGTTACTTTTCAGCCCAAGTGGTAGTTCTGCTATTGTCTCTGTTTTTTTTATTATTTTTACTCTTAGCACTTGTGTAAGAACTTTCACTTTCATTTTCATTAGAGTCATCTAGCTCTATATTAAATGCTGTGGAGTTCATCTTTTTGGACTTCATACATTCCTTACAAAACCACGGCAATCCTTCACTTATATTTTTTTTCTGTGTTGTACCTAGTTTGAGGTATGGAAGACACTACCGCAAGGTCCAACACAATTAACCGCAGAAGATGGTCTCCTTATTTTTTTAACATACGTACAGCACTTTGATTCATTCATAATTTTCTTATGTTCTTCTTTTCTCCTGTGTTATATTCACAAATATGACTCAATTAAATTCTTTTAGTTTGTGAAATTACACTTTTTTTTGATTTATTTAATCCTTTTTTAGTTTTGATTTAGTTAACTGTATATTTCAGTATAACCTGTGCACCTCAAAGCGATTCCCAACCAAAAGTCCAACACCTGATGAAACAAATCTTCCACAAATAAAAAAAAATTCCAATTATTTCGACTCATCTGATGTGAGTTCTCTTGAAGATAAACTAACATTCAAAATAGCAGAACCACCCAATACTTCAAATGACACACAACCATCAAAAAAAAAAAAAACGACAAGAAAATAAACTTGTCGAAAAGTCCAAAATTAAAAAAGATGAGAATAAAAAAACAAACGCCAATTGGAAAAACTAATTAAACAATCTCTTAATTCTTTCAGACAAATTAAATAATAATTTCAACTAACCATAACAACATAATTTTATGGAACCCTAACGGATTTTATTCCAAATACTCAGAACTAAAAATATTAATTGATCAATTGAATTCATTTGCTATAGCAATTCACTTTAAGCTAAACACCCAAACCAATTTAAGATCCTTTGATATATACCGAAAAGACCAAAGTACCCTCGCCGATGGCCGCGCTTCCGGTGGTATGGCTGTTTTGATAAACAAAAAATTCTCATCCTCACCAATCCAACTAAACACGGAACTCGAGGTTGTTGCTGTGATCCTTGACTTCCCTGTAAAATTCACTCTTTTCAATATTTACATATCCCCAAATTCAGGTATCTCTGAGGAACAACTTCAAAACCTGTATACACAATTACCCCATCCAATTTTGATCCTTGGCGACCTTAACGCCCATAATTCGCTCTGGGATATCTTATGTCTTAGAAAAGATAGAAAGGGTACAATTGTCGAGAATTTTCTCTGTACCAATAACTTAAATTGTCTGAACAACGGAAGTCATACCTATATTCACCAGTCCTCAGATACGACTTCAGCAATAGATCTTGCCATAATATCCCCAAACCTAGAAACCTTTTTTATCTATAACTCATATTCCGATACGTGCGGTAGTGATCATCTACCTATTGTAATATCTATTGTCATGAAGTCATCGACTATGGCATTTGGATCCAAATGGATAATAAAGAAAGCGGAGTGGCAAACTTTTCAGAATAATGCCACATTCAATAATTCTCTCACTTTTGCTGATCATGATCAACAATTGGACTACATAATTCGCACTATAGTATCGGCAGCTAAAATCTCAATCCCAAAAACAAAAGGTGGAATATCACACCCACCAATCCCATATTGGACTCTAAATATAAGAAATCTAATTAATAATAGAAAACGCGCATATAAAAAATTTCTACAATATCGCTCAATTGCATCTCTGAACGAATGAAATTAAATTAAATATGATACTAGAAAGGTAATTAATATCGTGAAACGTAACTCATTCGATTAATTCATAGCTGAGATGGACAGTACAACTGACAACTCTTTTTTTTGAAACGGAAATAGAAAAATTAATGGTAGAAGAAAATTTCGAGTAGTCAATGCCTTAAGCATTAATGACTACACAATATCCGACCCTTTTGAAATTGCTGAATGCTTAGCTAAACAATTCAAACTAACAAGTAGCCTATCCAATTACGACCCTAGCTGCCTAATTTCCGGACGATCAATTGCAGCGTCAAATATTCTTTTTGAGGAAGATAATTAGTCAGAAATTAACATCAATTTTCACATTTTTGATATGGACAGATTTTCGGATCGAGTCAAGGGATTATCTGTGGGCCCAGTAACAATATATCCTCGACTTTTTCAATCACTTATGAAATAACCATCTTTTTCCCGGTTGTTGGTCTGAAACAATAGTGATACCACTACCAAAAAAAAGAGGGAGAACCACACTTCTATTGGTTTTAGAAAATTTAAATCTACCGCTGATGCACTTGCCTATTTCAGTACTAGCATCCAGAGTGCGATATCGACATCACAATATGTCGGTGCCATTTTTGTTGATCTTGAGAAGGCATATGATATGGCCTTTAGAAAAAGAATATTAATTATTTTGAGTGAAATTGGTATTAGGGGCAACATGTTGCATTTCATTGAGAGCTTTCTCTCATGTAGAAATTTTAGGGTAGGCATCGGTGATGTCTACTCTGGAATACACTTTTTAGAAAATGGGGTACCAAAAGGATCTGTACTCAGTCTGACCCTGTTTTTGCTTGCCATAAATGAAGTCGAAAACATTGACATTATCATATATGCTGATGATATAGTTTTGCTAAGGGGATCATTCTCATACTGGTTCTAGTGGTTCTGTATCTGCTGCTCCACGTACCGCTTGTCGTGCGGGATCTAAGGTTAGCGGTGTTGCTTTGAAACGCACAGTGCATTTGGCTACTGATTGTGATATTGTGGATGATTCCGTTTTGCCTATTAATCGTTCATCCGTTGCACCGGTATCTTCTTTTGCGCGCGTTGTTTCTGGGATGAATGGTGATGGTCACGCTGATTTGAATGATGTGAATGGTTGCGTTGTTGATTCTAAAACTGGAAATAAATCTAAAAGGAAAAGGAAACGTAACAGGAATGTAACTGCTGCTGTTTTGGATTCGATTAAGGCGGACATTATTGAGGGTACTGCATCCGATAGTTTGATTAGTGGAGTGCATGTGCCTAAAATTGATTAGTTTTTTTGTTGGACGTTTGGCTAAGGGTACGACTGGTGATAAACTTGTAGAGTACGTTCGTGGTATTTTTCCGCGTACTGATGGTGATGTCTCTATTGTTGCACATCCTTTATTGAGTCCTGCTAAAGATGCGTCTGATATGCGTAGCTTATCCTTCAAGGTCGGCGTTTCATCGTCGATTTCTTCGCATTTACTTGACAATGGTAAATGGCTCGTTAATGTTATTGTGCGTAAATTTATAAATAAAAATTTTCGAAAAATTCAGAGAGTGTTGAATCCAGATCCAGCATTGATAACCGTAAATTAACGATTTATTATCAGAATGTCAGAGGCTTACGAACAAAATTATCGGATGTTTACTGTAATGTTGCTGGTTGTAATTATGATGTTGTATGCATGACTGAGACCTGGTTGCATGATGGTGTGCATGATGCAGAGTTGACTCGGAATGGTTGGAGTTTGATCCGACGTGATCATGGTATTGGAAGAGGAGGTGGTGTTGCTGTCTTGTACTTATAAAGATTCAAGTGTCGCATTGTGGAGCTTCCCAATACTCATAGTGAATATGTGGCTTGCATTTTTGAATTTGGTGGACGGCGGTTACTTTTGTACTGTTGTTATATTCCTCCGAATTCTTCAAGCGTCATTTATCGTGATCATCTGGAGAATGAGTTGTCGCTTTATTCATTCGTGGTTTTGAAGGATGAGCTGATTGTTTTGGGAGATTTTAATTGTCTCATCGTTCGGTTCATCCTCATTGGTATGATTCTGGTTTGCGTAAGCAGAAGAATCGTCGGAATTACCTATATAAAAAATTTAAAAGGTTTCCATCTTTGTCTTCTTTTGCTCATTATTGCTCCTTCAGAGCTGAGTTTAAGAGAAGATCGAAGATTGCATATAATTCTTACCTTAACTCTTTGCAGATTGATTTGGTGTCGAATCACGATTTTGGAGTTTCGTAAAACCGCGACAGTGCGGTGATGACATGCCACCCACCATGAAATAGTTAAGCCGTGAGGCGAGGTCTCCTCAAGAAGCTGCTGACTTGCTGTCTGAATATTTTTCATATTCATTCTCTCCTGTCTACAGCTTCCCATTGCACGATATACCTTACGTTGGTTCTAGGTTGATGGCGGGTATTTCTATTGATGAGTCTGATGTTCATCATACTATGCTCGGTATAGGGGATTCCTTTATTCCCGGTACTGACGGTGTACCATCTTCGGTTATTCGACGGTGTTCAAGCTTGGTGTCGTGGTTAACCGAGTTATTCAACTGCTCGTTGGGTCTAGGTGTTTTTCCTAAAATTTGGAAAATCGCGCACGTCATTCCTATTTTTAAGAGTGGTTCTCGTGATGATGTGATGAATTATAGAGGCATTTCGTTGCTTCCCTGTATTTCAAAAGTGATCGAGCATGTTGTGCATGGTGTGATGATGCAGCATATTATGCCCTTAATTTCTGTTTCCCAGCATGGCTTTGTACCGGGTCGCTCTACGGTAACTAATTTAGTTGAGTTTAGCGGGAAGGTGTTGCCTTTTTTGGAGAATGGTTTACAGGGTGATGCTGTTTACATTGACTTCTCCAAAGCTTTTGACAAAGTAGACCACAGATTGTTATTAGCTAAGCTGAGATCCTTCGGCATTACTTGTTCTTTGCTTTCTTGGTTTGAGTCTTACTTGACTGATCGTTATCAATTTGTCTTCATAAAAGGATGTAAATCGGAACTTTATCTATCTACATCTGGTGTTCCGCAGGGATCTATACTTGGTCCTTTGCTATTTTTAATATTTATAAATGACATATTTGCTTGTTTCGAGCTTTCACAGCCATTATTATTTGCTGATGATCTCAAAGCATTTGGGGTGATTAGGAGTCTTGATGATGCATTATCATTACAAGGGGATATTGATAATATCGTTTTATGGTCGCACATCAATCTCTTACACTTCAATGTACCCAAGTGTCACGTTGTTTGTTTTACCCGTAGGAAGCAGCGTGTATTATTTAATTATAATATGTCAGGGATGACGATTAGTTGAGTTGAGGCTGTGAAGAATCTGGGAGTTTCATTTTGTAATGACTTCTCTATCAATTTTCATATCAACGGTGTTGTTGGTAGAGCACTTTCCCGTCTTGGTTTTATTTCCAGGTTGTGTAGGGAATTTAATGTGTTCACCCTTCTGAGGCTGTTTATTGCCCTTGTGCGACCTCTTTTAGAGTATGCGTCTATTGTGTTGTCGCCTTATTGTAATAATTTGTGCCTGTTGATTGAAAGAATCCAAAGCGTTTTCACTAGGCGACTAGTGTTTAAATTGTCTCCTATGGAATATAAATATCGTGTGGCCTTTTTTGGCCTACAAACTCTTGAATCTCGCAGAACTCTTGCTGAGGCTATGTTTGTATTTGATGTGGTTACGGGGAGATTTTGACTAAAACTTTGGTCGTTCGAGAAGCTCCGAACTCCTTAGGATTCCGACCCACCGAACGAATTACGGCTGCAATGAACCGGTTAGTAGGTGTTTCAGACGGATGAATTCTCTCCCTTCGGGCTGGAGTTTTTTCATGTCGAGAATGTCCTTCAGATTGGTTTGTATTGAATGTTTTTGCGATTAATTTTGTCTTTTCTATGTATTTCTGAAGCCCTATGGACATAGATTCAATAAAATTATTATTATTATTATTATTATAAGAATTGTATTGAAGTTGAACATAATCTGCAGATCATCTTGGATAACTTGGTTGAATGGACGGAAAAATCAGGCTTAAAATTTCACTCTCCAAAACTAGGGTGATGAAGTTTCATAAGTGGAAACGAAACATCTCACCATTGTACTTATTCATAAAGGGCAAGTTACTGGAAGAGGTAACACAAATCAAATACCTGGGAATGATCTTTGATAGAAGCCACTCTTGGAGACATCACTTTGCCCACATCAAAATAGCCAGCCTTCCTTTTAATGTTTTGCGATTGCTATCAAGCCATAGATATTCGATAAAGCAGGCAAACCTAATGAAGGTGTATAAATCATTGATACTCTCCAGAATCAACTACGGCAATGTAGCTTACATATAATCGCTCCCAAGTGCAATTAAATCACTGAACATGCTCCACAACAATGGCTTAAGAATTGTTTCGGGTCTGCTAAGGTCAACGCCCATACCAACAATATTGGCTATTACTAACCAACCAGATCTGAATACAATAAGAAAAAGATTGTTATCTAAGTTTCTAATAAAAAAAATTATGCCAAAGCAATAATCCTTTATCGAGAGTTCTATCTCAATTTGCAGTACTCTCAGGAAATAGAAGAGAACATGGATTAATTAAAACTGCCCGAGAACTAAACATATTCTCTGGAAGAGTCCGAGAAGAAAAAGTAGAGAATAAGAATGTCAAAGAATTACTTAAAGGCTCGACATGAGCGTCAAATAAAGAATTATTATTAACTAAACATATTCTCATATCTCGATATATTTCTTCCACTGAAGTACATGAAGTACACTGAAGTACATATACTAGACTGGAACTTCCGTCCACCAAAAATCACATTCAAACTTAGACAATTTGAGATCCGTAAAACTGTTGCAAACTCGATACCACCACTGTTCTGTGAATTAATTCGGGCAAATGATAACTGGCATCATATACACACTGATGGTTCCAAAACGCTGTCGCACGTTGGTGCTGCTTATTTCTGTCCTCAAACAGGTCACTTTTGTCAATCTAAATTTCCATTGGAAACAACCATATTTTCGGCGGAATTATATGCCGAAAATAGAATTTCCATTAGAAATGCTCTGCTGTATAACTTGAATAGAGGGTCTGGAAAGTTCCTGATTCTCATGGCTCCCTACTTGCAATCTGCATCCCCAATAAAAACAATTACTGCAACGAAATCAAAGAAACTTTAAAAAAAATATAAACTTCCGGAATTACACTGGAATTTATGTGGATCCCTGGACACTCGGGAATACGTGGCAATGATCGGGTAGACGAACTTGCGAAAGATACATCACTTTTGGAAAACCTGTCAACAAATTACATAGTCGCTGATGATGTAATAACATCAATAAAAGCAACAATTCATTCAACCTGGTTGAACATATGGAGCATCACCAACCTCAATAATCACTATAAACAGATTAATCCTAGTTTAGTTAAAATACCCAATCACCTTGACAGACACACCACAATCATAATACATCGACTTCTTTCTGGACATACAAAATTAACACACTCATTTTATTACCAAGGCTCTGAAAAACCAATAATGCAATAATTGTAACACAACGCTAACTTTATACCATATATTGAAAAAATGTAACTTATATACCTCAAAAAGAGCCTTACACGATCTAGTTATGTATGAATATAATGTTTTATTAACTAATGAATACCTAAAACAATTGCTTTTCTTAGAGATATTCAATTGTTGAGTAAAGTTTAAATTGTTTGTCACTTCCTAACGTTTTGCTTAATATAGTTTTTCACCTTACTTTAATTTAACTTTATGAAAAATTTCAATATTTTTTAACTTTCGAGTATAATTTAACTATCTGTTAGGCTAAGTAGTTTGTAGTTTTTTTTTCTTTTTCGTTGGTTGCTGTAATGAACCCCTGGCTTTTGGGCAACCCAATAAAAATAAGTTTTTTTTTTTAATTCAAATGTAATCTTTATTTATAAGTAGGTATTGAATATAGTAAAAAGTCCCTAGCCTAATTAACTCTTATAAACTAGTAGAAGTATGGATCTCCGACCAGTGTCAAAGGAACCATTGACCGAAAATTATAATATATATATATTGAGCACAAATTATTAAAATATGAATGTTCATAACTATTACATGAGTAACTAATAGAACTGGTCATTGAGTTTATTAATGAATCCCCAATTACTGAGATGTTATGTTGAAGGGAACGTCATCTATCGACTCAGTCGAGGTTGTAGTACTACATATAATCGGGTCACTTGTTGTCTAAGCTTTTTCAATGGGTAGATTATTTTGGTATTTCTTTTTCAGCGATCTGTGGTATGACTTGTATAGTTGGAGGATTAAAGATATTCCAACTAGAACGTTGAGCACTATTAAAGCAAGTATTATTTCATTTGTTCTTACTTCCTCAGCCGAGATAACCACTGTGTTCACAACTTCACCGTGATTGTCAGTTTTAGTGGACTTGGAGTTGCCCATTGTTGTTTTATTTTTGATTATTGGTTATAAACTGTATTGGGTCTGTTCGTTTGAGCCTTTTATATGGGGGTTCGGTAATGATTTCATTTGCTAAGTCGTTAGGGTGATCAGCAATTCTTAGTAGATATTTGGCACCTAGATTTACTGCGGTTAACGAAACTGGCAATATTTCTAGGTCTCTTTGCAAAATTGTGTTGTTGAGGTATCTAGGGGCACCGGTTATATGTCTTAAAATTTTGGTTTGCATTGTTTGAAGTGTGGCAATATTGCTAGGTTTAGCAGAACCCCATATTTGTGCAGCGTAGGCCCAAGTGGGTCTGATAATTTGTTTATACACCATAATTTTAGATTCCAGACTCAGACTGGATTTTTTATGCAGAAACCAGGAGAATTTCCGATGCAGAATTTTGACTTGCTCATATTTTTTGCAGATGTGTTGTTTCCAAGTGAGCCTTCGGTCAAGGTGTAACCCAAGGTACTTGACTTCGTTGGAGTTTGTTACTGTGCGATTTTTTATGATGACAGGGCCACAACATTTTTTCCTAAGTGTAAATGTTACTAATACAGTCTTGTCTTCATTTAATTTAATTCTCCAGGTGTCGGCCCAAGTTGTAATTTTATCTAAATGTTCTTGCATATCCCGTGTAGCTATTGTGGGGTTAATGTTAGCATATAGAATGGCTGTGTCATCAGCGAAGGTGGATGTGAGGATTCTATCGGCGGTTGGTAGATCTGCTGTGAATAGTGTATACAGCGTTGGTCCTAGTACGCTGCCTTGTGGGACTCCAGCCAGTATGGAGCGGTGTTTGCTAACTGATTCTTTATAACTGATGAAGAATTTTCTGCTAGTGAGATATGATCTTAAAATTTCAACTATATTAGCTGGTAAAAATTTGCTGATTTTAAGTAGTAGTCCTTCGTGCCATACTCGATCAAATGCTTGCGCAACATCCAAAAAGACAGCAGCACAGTATTTTTTAGCATCTAATGCATTTTTGATGTAATTTGTGATCCTATGGGTTTGTTCAATTGTACTGTGCTTCGCTCTAAATCCAAATTGATGATTGGGTATAACCTTGACCTCTAGAATTATTGGATTTAGCTTGTCGAGCAACATACGTTCAAAGAGTTTGGACATTATTGGCAATCAACTGATGGGTCTATATGATTCTACTTTCGTTTTGTCTTTTCCAGGTTTGGGTATGATTATAATTTTGGCCAATTTCCATTGTTGTGGAAAATATTTTAGTCTAAGTAAGGCATTGAATATATACAGTATTGCTAATTTACCAATGAATGGAAGAAACTTGATTAATTTTCCGGTGGTTAAATCATGTTCAAGTGCTTTGTTTGTTTTCAGGCTTTTTATTTTTTCCAGCAATGGTATTAATTCGAATTTTATTTCCCTGTCAGGAATTACCACCGGTATGTGTGCATTAAAGTTGGGCGATGCATTTATTATTGGGTTTGATGTAAATACTGTTTCAAGATAACTGGCAAATGCCTCAGATTTAGCTTGATTATCACTTATCCAGTTCCCTTGTTTATCTCTGATTGGAGATTCTATTGTCATAGGTTTCTTTGTTGCTTTGGTCAGTTTCCACAATGAATATACAGTGTCTTCCTTATAGCTGATGCCACTCAGGTATTGTTGGATTTCGTCATTCTTAATTTTGTACAACGCCCGTTTAAGATTTCTGGTTGCTGCATTTAAGTTGCGTTTAGCTGATGGTGACCTTGAGAGCTGCCAATTATTTTTTGCAGTTCTTTTTGTTGCCAGTAAGTCTTGTATAATTGTGTTATTACTATGGATTCTGTTGTTTACTCCTGGTTTTGTGGGTTTTGTAGCTCTTTGTGCTGCATCAATGATACAGTCATTGAAGTAAGTTATTGCTTCTTCCACATCTTGAGTTGTTTGTAATTTGATTTTATGTGTGAAGTTGTGTTCAAAATTCATTTGATATGTGGTCCAGTTGGTGTGTCTGTTTGTAATTGTTTGTATGGTTGGAGAAGGCTGTACTTGTCCTAGCACTTTAAATATTGTAGGAGCATGGTCGAAAGAAAGATCATTTACTGTGCATGTACTTAGTAATTGTGCACTAATACCTTTACAAACGAAGAAATCTATTATGTCTGGTATCTTCCTACGATCTGATGGCCAGTAGGTAGGTTGATTGCCTGATGTCCATTTTAGTTTGAGGGAATTTATAGCCAGTACCATATAACGACCTCTGGGGGTAGTGATTCTAGAGCCCCATAAAGGAGATTTGGCATTATTGCATGGTGTTTTATTCTTTTTTGTATTAGTATTGCTGTACCCCCCTGGGGTCTGTCATTTGTATTGTTATTTTGATAGCATGTATAATTTCTAATTTTTAAGCAATTTTTACTTGTTAGGTGTGTTTCAGAGATTAGTGCAATATCTATAGCGTTGGTATTAAGGAACTGTTCTAATTCAAGTCTGTGTTGTAGAATACCATTGGCATTCCATTCTAATATGTTAATTGCACAATTCATTTAGTTAGTTTATTTAGGATTTCCATTTGCAGCATGAGGATTTTTTCCATTTTGCTCATAGAGTTTGTTAGTTGATGTACGTTTATAGTCAGCGTTTCGAGCATAAGTAGCATGCGTTTTTCAGTTTCATTACTTACTGTTTCTGTAGGTTGGCTTTTTAATACCCCTGCATATGTTTCCATATTCCGGAAATTTAATGAATTGGTTATATTCACTGGGTTGGTAGGAATTCGAGGTTTAAAATTTACTTGATGCTCAATGTTGGGCTGTTGATTGTATTGTACGTATCCAGTGTTTCTTATGATGCGTTGCTTTTTTTTGTATAAGTTGTTTGTAGATTGGGCAACCTCTATAATTTGCGGTATGATTACCGTTGCAGTTGCTGCATATTTTATGTTATGGTTTGTTTACATCAGCTGGACAATCGGAAGTTCTATGAGTGTCGCTACATGCAACACAAATTGTGGGAAGACGACAGTAAGATTTGGTATGCCCAAACTCTTGGCAGTTTGTGCATTGGACCAAGACGTTTTTTTTGTATGGTTCTTCAACCACGACTCTTCTGCTAAGCACGTATTTCACATCATATATTGGATGTGTTTTTCCTTTTGGTAGTTTGCTGGCATCTGGGGTCAGCTCAATTTTAAACATTGGCTGGGGAATATTGAAGCTGTTAATGACATTCACTACCGATTTAACATCGAATCCTTGTTGTTTCAAATCTTCAGCAATTTCATCTAGTTCGACAGTGCAGTCAATGCCTTTTATGATGACTTTAAGGCCTTTGGCACTTTTTAATTGGAATGTATAAAATCGCTTTCCAATACTTTCAAGCCAGTTGACTACTTTGGTGAAATCCCTTTCATTTTGTACTTGTATTCTGGTTTCATGGATACGGCCCTTTACCAGATCAACTATGTATTATTTATCTTTACCAATTATTTTATTGATAGATTCCAGCAGTACTTTGCTGCTTTGTTCGCGTAAATTTATTGGCGGTGGTCTATATTTTGGTAAATTTGTTTCTGATTCGTTTGCACTAAGCATCTCATAGCGGTTGTTAGTTGATATTGGATCGTTTCGAGTTACTTTGGAATTTGGTGCTACTGATGTGTTTGTAGGACTGCGACGTCTTTTTGGTGTAACTGTGACATATTTGTCCATACCTCGTAGCACCGTATGTGCTGTGCTTGGGCCTAGTTTGCACTTTATCACTTTTTTCGGGTATATTGCCACTATTATTATTTGATTTATTATCACTTTTGTTAAGGTTGCCACACAATATTAGCGGCAGATAAATCTGTGCTATAAATTATGAAGAACCGGTTAACTGAGATGGAAGTTTCCTTCTTCTAACCCCTTGACTTATCTTTCAACCGTTTGACGAAAATTGCAGGGGAGTTACTCCCCTTGGGTCTTTTCCATTTGGATGAGCCAGCGTCTGAAGGTGTATGTAGTCGTCAGACAACTAACTTTCGTCTGCTGTTGTACCAAGTGCTTTTGTGCTTCTTTCTTGCGTTGATCTTGTGATCGCTGCTGAGATTTTAGTTCGGAACGATTATCTGAGTTCTTATTGAGTCCAGTAATAACCGTATCCAGCGTGGAAGCACTACCCTCATTACTTAGAACGTTCATTTGCCTGTCCTGGAATAACTGTTCCAGTGGAGTTTCTGGGGCGGAGTTATTGTAGTCTTCAATACCATGATTTATAACCGTGTTGTTAAGATCATCAGTAATTTCTAGATCTGTATCCAATGATTTTTCGAGTTCCCGGAGGTTCTCATCCAAATCATTGGGGTTGGTATTGTTTCTAGGAGACAACGATTGCTGTTTTATCCATTGTGCAGGACTGGTCATTGTGTTTCCAAATTAATTTTGTTCCCACGAGTGTTATGAAAAAGAAACTGCTCCCTGGTTGAACCATAGTGTCAGGTGCGCCAGATACTCTTGAATTGAGATTTTAAATTAAAAATAAATTTGAAACTAAAATTGTAAAATATCACATCAAAAAATGACACTAATCGATTGAAAATTTGTTATAAATCAATGTATTTTTTGATAATATACTATTGACACTAATCGATTCTATTAACATGAGGAAATAATCGTTTTGCTTAAATTTTCGAATTATCCGTCATTGCTGTCATTACAAATGGGTGAATTGGAAGAATTGAAATATACAATATGGATATCACGTAAAAATGGTATCCAATTAAGCATGGGTCACCATACCAGTCACAAAAATGATGAAAGACCGTATATTTCTAATTGACAAAAATGAAGAAGACTGAATCTTTAATATCATTTATTAACGTTACCATTTATATGTAATATATTTTGTGATATATGAAACTGAATTTGTGAATAATAAATAAATAAAAATTATTTCATATACGTCATATTCAGACTGCGACTTTAACAAAAATATTGTTCTAAATTGAAACGGCGCGGCCGTCGCTTATTATCGCGATAGATTGTCATTTTGAAAATATCTATTATGCCGTTTTAACGAAACATGTTAGGCTGTCAATCGCCTTAATTGAAGAGGGCTGTTATAGCGAAATATCGTATAAAGCAGGGATGGCCCACAAGTCGACCGCAAAGGCTTTAAAAGTAGCCCGCGAAGCCAATGTTGAACAATTTGTTCTAACTTAAATAAATTATTGGAATTCTTAATTCTATAATTTAATCTTACAATAATAAATTATTTGTGAAACATACACATACTGTTTATATTTAATATCACAGTGAATGGGAAGAAGATTATTTCTTTACTATGATGAAAGATAAATGTATGTTTTATTTGCAATGCAACAGTAGCTTTGTCTAAGAAAAAAACCGTTAAAAGACATTATCTAACAAATCAAAAAAATTACGAAGAAGATTATCAACGTGGCATTGCGTGCAACAACAACTGAAGGCACAAATAACTGCACAACAAAATAGTTTTTTAAAATANGATAGTTCTAATTGAGCAGTGATGAAGTGTAGAC
>JXOR01001452.1:0-15758 GCA_001014335.1 Coboldia fuscipes
TTTTCGATTTACACGGTTTTCTCAGGAACGTGTAAATCGGGGGATAGGTGTAGTTGGAAAATAACATATTTTTGACCGGCAAACTCATGATACAAGTAAATTTTTATACCATGCGGCTAACCAACGTTTGGTTTTAATATGACGTGTATACATAAACTGTTAACGAACTGACATTTCTTACTATTTTTTTCCTTTTCACAAAGCATTGAATCAATAAATAATTTTTTAAATAGGTTTATTACTGGCTACTACGTAACTACTGAGAATTTACTCTATCTGCAAAAAAGATTTTTGAAATAATCGCGTTTAAAGTTTCTTTTATGGTGCTATTGTAACTTTTTTAAAGTCGTATATAATATTACATATCCTTTAGTTATAAACTCTTGAATATTTAGCATACAAGATTTCATTACTCAAGCAATGATATGAAATATGTACTTGAAAAATCAAATAAAAACACTCAATAAATCGTTTTCATTCACTCTTTTTCTCTTTCTCTGTATACTCTCGGAATTTTAAAAAGTGGGTATTTCGTATCAAACCCGAAATCGATTGTATGTATTTACTTTTTTGTTGTATTCAGAAAAATCAATATAATAAGACAAAATAAAATATTACAACTTTTCATATTTTTGTTTTAATTATTTGCTTACATTTTTTTACCCTTTTTTGCTTCTATATACTTAAATGTAATGAAATTTTTAACTAGCATACTAAATGATAATATTGAACAGAAATAATTTTTTTTTCAAATTAAACCCTAATACAAAAATGTTTACATTCGAATTTACCTAGATACTAACTGCTGATCCTAAATTAAAGCGTTAAGTGTGGTTTGCTGTCAAAGTAACATTGGAAAATGGGTATATATGGTATTGGCTGAAACAAAAACTGAGCGTTGTTTCAGCAAACCCGCAATTAACGCTTTAATTTAGGATTAGCAATAAGGAATTTAAAAGAAAATATTAATTATTCAAAATATTTTGGCAACAAAGGATTGTATTTGCATAAATTTTACACATAATATTTCTGGCACTTTTACATGTGAAATCTTTTTCATTTGTTCTCTGTAGCTTTTTTAACTTTAACCGAAAACAATACTGTTCACTGTTACTGTAGTTTTCGTATAATAAAATACTTAAATAAAATTAAAAAAGGTATTCTCAATTAATAGTAAAAAAAATTATATTTATGATAATGTCACTGAAAACTATAACTTATTATATTTCAAGTCTTGTCGCTATTTAACTAAAAATAAAAAAATATATTTGAATAATACATCACGTAACACTTATTGCAACATTTCCATCCTGTGCACTATTGCCAGTATCTTTGGCTTTATCTGATGTGCGTGCAGAATGAGTCACAGCAGCAATACTTGTAATATTTTGGTGACTCGAAGCCAATGACGAAATTGAATTGGGTGTTGTTGAATGATGATATGACCGATGAAATTGAAGCCATGGCAAAGACGGAAAATATTCCAAAGATGTAGCAGCTGCTGATATACCTGCAGTGGTTGAGGAAGACGTTGATATTGATGACTGTATCTCATTATGCTGGTGTAGTGGTGTTAGCGGTGAAGTTAAACTAATTCCAGATGGAGATTGTAAAGAACTTAAAGGACTACTATTAGAAGGATCTACAGATTCATCATCTTGTGATGTAATTTTCAATTCATCAACGCTATTATTACAACTTCCACCTAAATTATCATCTAATATTCGACACATAGAATGAGTTTGTTGGGCACCTGTCGGCAAATGAACTTGATGGGCAAATAAATTTCTATGATGCTGATGGGATGCTTGTTGACGTTGCCATCGGTACCTTTGCTGCGTAAAATGTATCGGGAAATGATTTTGTTGCAATACTTTTACCAATCCGCCTTCATTTCCATTGTGTAGGTTTGCTATTGATCCAGATACAGATGTCGATGATACTTCTAATTTATTTGAATCATCATCATCATCATCATCCAAACTACTTGATTGTTGAAGTATTAAATCATTGCTGCTGCTGCCATCATCAATCTCATAACGTATACACTTTTTCTTTCTCCTAAAAAGGTTCGTTATCATTAATATTAAATTATTTATTTTTTTCATGCCACAAAATAAAAAAATCAAAAGAAACATATTAAAAATGGAAAGAAAAAACAACAACGAAAACAACATTCAAAACATAAAAAGAGAAATAAAAAACCGTCAAAATGCAATTTCACTATTTCAAAGCAAAACCAAAAATGGGTAAAACCAAATGTTGCTAACCCCTCTATAAATTAACATATGTCAACGCTCCTGAAGCACTAGCTGAAGTTTGTGTTTGCTGACCTCCAGAGACTGTTTGTGGCAATGGTGTTGCTATAGATTGCTGATTCACTGCAACTGCTGCTGCTGCTGCTGCGGCTATTGCTGATGCTTTTACCACATGTTGAATATGATTATTCCTTTGCAATTGTTGATGATGTAAATAGTTTCCTACACCAGATGATGTGGCAATTGTATCATCACATAACGAATCTCCTTTTTGTGTAATTGGCTCTAATAAATTTTGAAAATTTCCCAAGAAATGTCCTACAGCTGCTGCGGCCACAGCCGCTGATGATTTTGGAGAAACAATCGATGTAGATGTTTGCAAAACGTTCGGACTAAAACATAGAACGAAAGAAAAAGAAGAAAAACATAGACCAATACATAATGAAGAATTATAGAAAGACACGAAAATAGAAAACATATATAATGAAGACATAGCTTTTGTTGTTGTTTCATTCTTTCACATTCCTAAAATACGTATTATTTTTCATACCTGCATGGTTTACACCATTGATTTTGTTGTTCAAGACCAAATCGAGCACGGCATTTTTTCATACTATTCCCAACTAAAAAATTCAAATAATGTAAGATTGATATATTGATACATATACTAATTTATAAAGCAGTTTTTATAACTCAATGTTTAAAAACAAAAGAAAAAATGTTGTTGCATTTCCGGTTCATTTTAAATAATTAAACATATATGTATAACATATGCGATCCTTTATTTAACAAACCTTCATTGAAATTATTTCCATGAGAAGATGCATATTGTTGATGACGTTGATGTGTTTGTTTACCACGTTTCCTTTTTTTACTTTTACAATTATTTAAATTACAACAATTTTCAGTAAATACTGAGTTACTATTGCCGGAACGGTGCTGTTGGAGTTGAACATTATTTCGTGAATTCCATTCAGGATACATTTGCATATGAAGTTGGCGTTCACGTCGCGCCAATTCATAATATTTTGCTTGCTCATCACGGCCGAGTGCATGCCACTGAAGGAAGAATTTTATTTTCATATTTATAAGTATGGGTTAGCTAAATATATTAAAACAGCAATACTGAAAATATAATTTAAATAAGTATTCAATAATAATTATATATGCCAGATGATAACAACAACAAACAGTCACATTTCATAATTTGTTAAATAACCGGAAATGCCAATTTTTCTTTATGCTTTTAAATGTATGAGACTAAAATTAAATATTATAGAAAAAATCACTTGAATATAATAAAAAATGGACAAAAAAAATTATGTTTTCGTTGATAAATAAAAAAAAATAAAAAGTAGAATACCTCCAGTATCTGCTGGTGAACGATCTTTTTTCCGTTTCTTTTTCTTTGAAACGTAACCATAATTGTCACGTGCACTCCATCCCGGATATAATTCCATATGTAATTGTCTTTCCTGTCTTGCTTTTTCATAATATTTACTTTGTTCATCGCGACTTAATGAATGCCACTGTATATATGGAGATATTGAATTGATAAAAAATTAAAAGAAATTAAATAATTACATTAAACTCATTCTAGCCCTCAACGGAAAAACCAAAAGAGACTACAATTTCCAGACTATATTTCACTGAAAGTATATTTTATAAATGATAAACATTTACATAGAACAAAAATGTGATTTTCCCGCAGTATTAAAAACCAAAAAGAGAAAATCGACTGTTTGTTGTTGCAATTGTTGACATTTTTCTTAAAGACAATTATAGAAGCGTATATAATAATATAAGGAAGTGAAGATAAAAAAAAATAAAATACATAATAAGTTTTTTCATCTTCTTAATTTTGCTTCTCTACGAAAAAATATAAAATTTACAGAATGTAACAAAAAAATTTTAGCGGGAACAATATATTTTTGTTTCTCTCATCGAATTAATATCTATTATTTTATATATATTAGCATATATATAAAATATATGATATATTTTTTAATATAATGATTAGATAATTATTAAACAAAATATATAATTATAAACTTTATTATTTATGATTATATAGTATTAATCATTATAATTATTGCAATAAAATGTTTTGTATTCTATTGTTATAAATGATATTTAATTTTGACCAAATTCTATCTTTTGATTTTTCCGTACATTTATCTAAACATTTTTCACAAATAAATATCAAAATTAAAAAAAATACATGATTTGCAAAATAAAAGAATTATGAGCTTCTCGGGCCGATTTATGATTGTAAATAATTTAAGGAATTATAATTGATCAAAAATACAAACAATAAAACGATAATTAAAAAAAAACTTAGGTGATAATCAGATAAATAAGTGCTAATAGTATAGAACTTACTCGTCTTCCTAAAATTTGATTGATTGCCGCTGATTCCTTTAACGTGCACTCAGCAACCACTTTTGCTCTCATTTCTTTCATGTAAAGCATGAAGGCATTTAGTGGTTTTTTAATATGTGGTTTCTTTTTATCATTACATACAGTTCCAGTTGTTACAGAATGATTGTTATTAATTGATTCTGATAAATCCTTACCACTCACATTTAGATTTTGTTGGCGATCAACCGAATTAAATTCTAATGTGCCATTTAATCCAATTGGCTGTTGGTTATTACAGGCAATATTATTTCCGAGTTTTATTTGCTGAGGTACGTTAGAATGCTGTGAGTGGTTATTTGTGGATTGATCATCAATTATTGCAGAATTCCGGCTAAAATTATAAAACAAAAATTTACCAAAATGCTAAAAAAATTATTTTAAATGATTTTAAATTAATGCCTCAAAGCTGTTGCCGCCTTTGCTGCTGCATTTAAATATTCCCTTAAAACAAAATTCGAATCGTTCGAAGATGAATTAATTATTATTTCTTTTGAACCCTTGTTAACTATTGCAGTATTAGAAGATTGAAATTCCATTATTGTTTTATAATAATAGTCGGATAATAAATTTTGTTGTTGTAATTTTGAAATAATTGAAATTAAATTGGTAGTGGCTATTTTATTGGTTATTAAATTTGTATGTATTAATTGTAGCAATTTTGGTTGAGAATCAAAAGAACTAAAAGCTTGATGCATTGTCACAGGTAGTTCATCTAAATATTGATCTGTTATTTTTAAATATTGAATTAAATTTTGTTTGGCTTCAATTAGTAATTCTTGATTTTTATGAAATCGAAGTATATGCTGTTGATACAAGTTGGTTGATGGTTCATCCTTTTGGGATATCAATTTAGTCTCATAAATTCCACTATTGTAGGAAAATCTTTCGCCTACGTGTGTCAATGATACTTCTTGTTGTTCAATATCATCACTTCGACTATTACAACTTCCCGAAGATTCTCCAATCGAACTAAATTGTAACATAGTTTCACAGTTCTGTGAATAAATTGCGTTTGATGTGGTTGATGGTGTTACAACAGCGACTGGCTTTTGTCTTATTATTAAATTCAGTGGTTGTTCAACTATTTCCATCCTTAATTGATCACTAAAATGCAATCATTCCTGAACAATATATTTTTTCCACTTTCCCTTTTCTTTAATTTTCAATTGTCTCCCCTTATAATCTCTCAGATGATTTTTATATTGTTTACAAAATATAATAATAAAACAAAAACTTCTCACATTGTGTTGACAGAATTGTTCTGCCAAAATACATAATAGGATGCATGATTCTCGTAGGAGACATAGTAGGTAAATTCCACTAGAAATATTGGTACTAAAAATTAAATATTTAAATTATTAACCTTTGAAATCGCTGAGTAAATTGATTTCCACTGCATTGTCTGCCGGCAGAATTGGAAGCAGATGATACACCATTTTGTAATCTTAAATTTATCATCGTATTTCCGGTTGCATTACAGTTATTTATACTGTTAATTGTAGGATGGCTTAAGGCACTTGAAGTTAATTGATGTTTATTATTAGTACTTCCTACTATAGTTTCAATTATTGCAACATTATCTATGAGATCCTTTGATTGCTGATTACGATTACTATCAATACTGTCGATTCTATTTCCGGTTATAGGCATTGCAGGCAAAGTGGAAGCAACTGACGCTGTCACAGCAGCTGCTGCAAAAACAGCATGATGTGAGGTAGCTGCTACAGCAGCTGCTGCTGCAGGATGTATGGGTGGAATTATATTAGGACCAAAACGAAATGAAAAATCACTAAAATAAAATAAAAATCATAAACAAAAAAAAAATGACAACAAGATGGCGTTTGTAAACTTTTATGGCCTTTCAATGGTGAAATAGTATCTGTTTAATAGTAAAGTACCTTGAATTAATTGGTAAACCAGATGAGTAATGGTTTCGAAATGAAGCTGGGCCAGTTGTATATAGTGATGGCGAATGCCTTAATTAAAATAAAATTATTATAGTTAATACTTATAATAGAAAATAGTAAAGATATCTTACCAAGGAGATACTTGTGATATATCAGGGCTCAACATGGAATATGGATACTGACCTGCTGCTGATGAAAATGAATACAAAGTTGGGCGAGATAAACCTAAATTTAATAAAATACACAATAGTTAATTAAATATATTATACCATGTAAAACTCATAACTTACTAATTCCCTTTGATGGGTCTAAATGATAGGGAGGTATTCCACAATGAGCTGGTGGAGGTGTTGCTAACGGATCACCATTATGACAAAAAAATGACGATAATGGCAATTTACTAGACTATAAAAATCAATATAAATTATTATCATAGATTGATTATACAATTCGAAAATTATTATTTGATAACTAGTACATATCGTCAGCTCACACGCATAAGGGCACAATCGACTTTTGATAGTTTTAACCTCTTCAGGGACATAGGCACGTATGCGTACGTCTGGTTTTCTTTTTTATTTTTTTGATTATTTGAAGAGAAATTCGGCAAATTTTTATCGGAGATTATTCACTATATAATTTCCCAAATAAAAATAAAAAATTTGTTAAATTCAACCGCACTGATAACGGAATATTATTTTATATTGACGGAATTTTGAAAACAGCAGAACGAAATTTTTTGTACGTAAACTGTTTTCAATGATTTAAAATTAACATAATTATTTATCAATTTAATTCAAAATTTAGTAAAATATAATGCCTTCTATGGATTATGTAAGTTAAAAAATCGTAATTTGTTTTATTAGCTTCATTTTCTAAAAAATTCTTCATGTACACACATGTGTTCTGTTAGCGTTTGAGGTAATTAGTTTTTCTACCTGGTGAGGTTTTTACAGCAACAATTTCTTAGGAGATTTTACAAAAAAGTGAGCTATGTATAAAATCCATGTTTCGGGCGAAATGAAACCGAATTCTATGTGAATTAAACGCTAAATAGTAACATATGAAGTCACCTATTTTTTTAATTCTTTTTAAAATTTTTGTTTCTGGATAGGTTTTAATAAAAAATTAACAAAGAAAAAATAAATCGTTTATTCATACTGTAAAAAAAATCACAGATTAGTTAACATCGAGGTTAAGATTATCGAGTTTAAAGCGACGTATCCTTCT
Source organism: Coboldia fuscipes (assembly GCA_001014335.1). Lineage (NCBI taxonomy): Eukaryota > Metazoa > Arthropoda > Insecta > Diptera > Scatopsidae > Coboldia > Coboldia fuscipes. Next base: position 7,817 of record JXOR01001452.1, read on the forward strand.
GATTTTCTCATATGCCATTATGATTTTTTGGCGATAACATCAAGCGGAACCCACGGATCGGTACAATTTTTTGACATAACAGAAATTCTTACAAATAGCATCTCCAAAAGGGCTAGGCCCATACACACCCGAGCCGACGATAATATGTCCAAATACATCATTTGATGTTTTTTCATGATTTTGAAAATTAATTTTCTTTCCTCGGAATTTCGTATGTTCAATTGGAATGTGCTTCTTATCAGAAATATTATATAATTTTATATAAATTAGTTATATAATTGTAATTGTGCTAGAATATGCAAACTAAAAGAACGGAAAAATGTATAAATAGGTCGGTTGCCAGATAATTATTATCCTAACTTGGAAATTCCGTAGATAATTGCCATCTAACAATCTAGATATTTAATATATTACTCCCTTCACTTGAAAACCTAATGAATATGTTGAAAATATTTCAAAGAGAATAAAGATCAAAGGAATACGTAATATTTGCCGAAATCACCCTTACTCTTAAATTGTAGCACATTTCACAAACTCTTTTATTATAGAAAAATCGTCCCCATGATTGATTAAAAACAACAAGAAAGATTTTTGATATGTTTGACTATGGATTTTCGGGAAATTTATTTTAGACTGACTATCTAATTTCAAATATTATTAGAGGAATTATAAGTAATTTTCCTTCACGCTTTAACTAAAAATAGGTTTTAAAATTTTATGGAATCCATATAGCCAAAAATATGCGAGGAACTTCTTACAATTATTAAGACACTTTCTTCAAATTATAAAAATAGTCAAACGGAATGTTCTTAATTTTAAGTTCATACACAATTCTCAAATATTTTTTAACGACTTAATAGTAAGAGGGTTGATAGAAAAAATGAAATAATTACTTGGTAATTGTTCAATATCATTTTATTCATCATTATCATCTATTTTTAGTAATCACTTCATGCATCAAACAAATTACAAATTTATTACAGACGTAACTAGAAGGAACATACCATATTGCGTATTGCTCAACCCCATCGCTAAAATATGTATAACAATAGACTTTGCTTAAACGATCGATGCGCGAAATTGAAACCAACAAAATTAGAATTATAAGAACGCTGACAAAATAATAGGGAGAGAATAATATAAAAAGGGTGCTTGTCGGCAAAATTACTTTGATCTCCCTTGTTTTTATTTTGTTCCGGCTTTTCCGGAATTTTGGTACATACTACCTACTACATAGTAGGGGACAAATAATTGAAGTGAAAACTACTAATCGTACAAATCTTTTCCCTTTCAATTGACAAAAAATATTGTATTTGTCAGGGGTTCGATTTGGTCAATTACCTTTGGTAGAAATATAAAGTAAGAACAAAGTGATCATCATTGTATAAACATAAAAATCATAATCATACTTTAATAAATTTTATAAATATATCAATTATATGAATGTTATTTGCGCCCTTCTTAAAAACCATTGAGGGATTATGTTATAAAACTGTACAACTTTTTAGAACAACAAGTGGAAATAAATATTTTTTTTTCATAAACAGGTACATTAAAAACTATACGAACTAACATATTATAGATTTTAAACATACCATGGATACAGGTAGTCCTGGTGGACCACCACTCCCTCCATATGATACTAAATATCCTGTCGCCATATTGAAACCAGCTGCCGCTGCTGCAGCAGCTTGGTGCTGTTGGTGTGCCACCAAATTGGATTCATTTGCTGATGAAACCGATGACAAACAAGTGGCAATGTTATTACTATTGGAACTACTTGCTGTTTGAACTGAATTATCATTCATAGTTTGATTATTCGTTGTTTGGTCTAATTTACCTATTTTGTAAAGAGAAACATAAACAAAAGTGACGCTACAGTAAAAAATTCCAACATAGTTTTGGTAACATAATATTTCTCTTATGCCTTCACGTTATTACTTGTATCCATACAGATACAAAATAAAATAAGAGTTATAAAATAAAATTTTCCCATCGTTTTTGTATGTATTCAGAAATAATAACAAAATGAACATAAAAATCTTACCAAAAACGGAAACACAGACTATTTCATTCCTTTGGTTAATATCCTTAACAGACTTCTCCTATATATATTAAAAATACAAAATTTAGGAAACCAATAATTTCTATATTCTATAAATATAACCTCTGATTCGGTGAGATCAATCAGACTAGATTTTTCTTCAAGTAAAGTTTCTGCAGATGAAATTTTTTCATCATCATGTTCACCCTCATCTTTGAAAACTTTTACTTCATCACAACTGCCTAAATCATCTTCTGAATTCCCCGTCGCTGCTGTTACAATTGCAGTAACTGCAGAAACAGAAGCTTTTGTAGTAATAGATTTTGCAGATGAATTTGAGATTGTCGATGTCGACACAGACGTTCCAACAGTTGTTTTTGTAACTGATGTGATTTTATGTTGGTTAGAAGCTATTACAGAAGCAATTTTTAATTTCGGCTTTACGTCGTCACAAACCGATATCGGTGATATTGTAGATGAATCTCTTTGCATTTTTTCGTTTTAAAATATGTTGTTTCCCTATGTTTCGGTAGTTTTCGACACACTAGTAACACAATTCGTACAAATTTTAATTCATCGTATTTATTTAGTAAATGTTATTGAATATGTGTATTGTTTTCTCAGTATATATTTTCACAATTTTTATTCACAAAATATTTGCATAGATCCCATAATTTCTTAATTCATGCAGTATAACATGAATAAGATAAGATATATTGGAATTACAACAAGTAATGTTACACAATCTAAGGCTTATGATTTACATCATGTTATATCCGGTCTTCCCGGAATATTTGTTTTCTCAATCATGTCCCTTATGAATTAAGCATAATACAAAAATGTAAAATCTTACCGGCGGAAAACTCACTATTAAAACATTATATCGCAAAAGAAATGTATTATCTATACCCTTGGGAATATAAGTAGATTCTGTTTGTATTGTTTAATAATAAAAAAAATTCAAAAGTAAATTAATAAGGTAGAGTATAGTGTGTCTCTATCGTGTATATAGTAGTTCCAGAAATTATGTTTCATTTATATTTTGATACTAACACTCACTCTTTTAATAAAAATTAGCTTTACAAAACAGTTTAAACCTATAACTTAAATATTTTTCGATTTCTTAACATGTCTTGATCACTAGTATAAATATATGATAGACATAAACATGTACATATATATTTATAAATATGACGCGCCCACTATAAAATTATCTACAATATGCACAAAGTATATGTATATTTAAAATGCCATGACACAATCATAATTGTACAATCACTTAATAAGCTTTAAATGCCCAATTCTAATTCCCTTGGTATCGTAACTGTTAGAAATTAATGATCACGAGAATTTTCTTTCGGTATTTTATTGTTTTCAACATTCAAGGCGAAGCCATTTTCTTCATATACACCTTTGATGGCCTCCCGCACGCAATTCGTTTTTTTTTTAAATATTGAAGTAGAACATCTTGAGAACTCACAATAAAATTTATGATGAACATAATTTTTGTTTATTTCAATTTAATTTCAATCGATAAATATTATTTCATATACCTATCATGCAAAACTGATAAAAAAAATAGCTTAAAACACAATATGTCTTGAAAATAATTTCTAACCATAAATTATTATCACATATTAGAAAACAAAATATTATAGAAAGTACTACAATTATATATATATTTTTTATACATATATATAAAATGCTATGTGTTAATGGTACGTTAATATCGCGAGTCAAGAAATGTGACTTTTTATATTCTTAATGGACAGTTAGTTAACCTTGTTTCGTTGGCAACCAAATACAAACTGACATAACATTTTCATATAATAACCTGTGTTGAAAAGAAATAAAAATACTTACAATAAGTATGTCCGTGCTGCTCTAAGTATGAGTGAAATAGAAAGATATAGACTGTCAAAATGAGTCTAATTGTTGCTCGAAACGTAAACAGCGCAATAGTAATAATCACCATTTTTTATTTTCTATGAGAACATTTAATTAAATTTTGCTATATAACTGTTCAGTATAATATTTTAACCAATAGGAAATGTCAAATATATTGCGCATGAATCCTAAGGCGGGATAAAATTTTAATTACCATCAATAGTAGATTGAAGGGTGACCATTATGTTTAAAACAAAATTATTCAGTCAAACCCAATAATTACGCTCTTATGCAGAAGGTTAACCCGCTAATATTCGAAATTTAGCCAGTTCTGACTGATTCTTATAAGAAGAACTTTATACTTGATAAGAGGAATCAATTATACCATGAAACGTACTAGATTTTGGCTCACAAGAATCAGTAATTCCCACATAGATATGTTTTTTTTTTTTATTTCGGTTCAACATTTATAAAGTACATAATGGCTTATTACCCTAGATTAATAATCAAAATAAAAAAAACGCATATTCAATGTTGTGTTTTACCAGAAAATTTTATTGCGTTTCAACGATAATTATTTCAACAATTGTTCTAGTGATTAATTTTGAGTGCAAAATGTATAATAGCACTTTGCTAGCAATAATTCTTGGTATATTGGAAATAAATAATTTGATTTGTGATGATCATGATCGTGATTGCTATTAAATAGTCAGATTTAGAAGTGACCAAAAAAAAATAATACCATCATACTATAATCCAGAGGCGGTCAAACTGCGGCTCATTGAAGGCTTATTTGTGGTCCTTGATAATTGTACCTGAATTCCATTTGCATTTTTGGGCAATTATATATTAAAAAAATATTATAACGATAATAATAAACACGAAACGTCGTGTGTGTTTCATAATGTGTCTTAACACATTGGTGACGGACACCGTATAAACTCATCATTTCGCTTGCAATGTCTTTTTTTGTTATTCTATTTGCAAATTTTGTCGTATGTTGTTACACGGCATAGCTTCATAATGACCAAATAGTTATTTACTGACAGTAAATACAGGGTGCGGCATATCAAGTGTTACCCGATTTATAATTTAATTTAACACATTGATAGACAGTTGTGACGCCAGGCCATTAATTCTACAACCAACAAGCTACTAACAAATCCGACATTATTAAATATGATGCATACGGTAAAAATATGTTTTACCTATCAATGTGGAAACAAAATTTCGAAAATCGCTTTTTCCAGTCCGTGAGAGAAAAAAGAAATTGTGCAACAAGCACGATTTTAGACTAGAACACTCAGATGCGATTATCTCGAAACACGGATTATTTTTCTTAAGTCCGCAAAGTACGAATATAAAAAGATCAATGTTGACACGACAACAATGCTAAATTTCATTTTTAAAGAATCGTAAACAATGGTTAAGGAAATATTGTTTTAACCTCTTCAGGGACGATTTTTTTTAATTTGTTAATTTTGTATTAAAATCTATCGATCCAGTAAAAAAAATTACAAAAATATTAATTTTAAAAGAATTAAAGCCCAGATGTGGCTTAATGTTTATGTTCAAAACAGAATAATATATTATCAGAACACGTAACAATAAAAGTCGAACCTGGTTAACGTTTTTGTATAATTATTTAAGTAATAAAATTTTTTGAAGCCTCGCCAGGAACAAATATTGCTACTTCAAACGCTCACAATATACATATGATTACACGAATAATTTGTTATAAAATGAATCTAATAAAATAAATTACGACAATTGTTGTACTAGAATTTGAATTAAATTGGTAAATAATTATGATAATTTTTAAATAATTGAAAATATTTTACGCACAAAAAATGTCGTTTTACTGTTTTCAAAATATCGATAATATAATAGAATATTTCGTTATTTGTGCGGTTGAGTTTATCAAATTTGTTATTTCTTGTTGGGAAATTTTATAGTGAATAATCTGCTATAGAAATTTACCGAATTTCTCTTGAAATAATTAAAAAAATTAAAAATAACTTGCCGTACACATATGTGCCAATGTCCCTGAAGAGGTTAAATTCAAAAGGCGCGATTTGTCTCTATGATTGATAAATAGATATTTTTTAAATGGTAAAAGACTTGATTCAAATATACAAGGTATGTTCAGTTGGCAGAAAACCATATGATTTTCAATCGATAAAAACAAAGATTTTAATATTAAGGGCATAAGAATTTAAGGTATGCTCGATTCGAAAAATTTAAGTTAACTGATCGAAATATGCACTTGATTTTGCATATTTGTAATTTGAAATATGCAATTTTTTATGTAAATTTTATTCACGGTTATTTTACGGTTATTAACCTAATAAACAATAAATGTTTCGTTTCGATAGATAGGTAAGGAATTGGGCGGAGCTCCTGGCACTGAGGCCTAAATGTTTATTGTACCCTTCCCCTTATTGTCAAATGATTCAAAAAATTTTCGTTAAAAGTGGTGTGAATTCTGTGTGCAATTACAACAAACCGCATAAATCTTTTTTTTTGGTTGACCCAACTTTATTTATTGAGCATACCATGGCATGATAGCGTCTTTTTCAAAACTCGATTGAAAATCAGCTGACATAACATTTCAAAGCGAACATAATACTACCTTGTAAATTTTTATACCATGGTAAAAGGTAGCGGAATAAGTTCGAAAATTGGGCAATCAACACTCGCTACCGCTCGTGATGCTAACTTGGGCTTATTGAATCACCTATTATTATTTAAAAATATCTATTAATCACAGACGCAAATCGTAACTCTGTAATTTCTTCATGGAACTTGCGAAAATCGGCAGGAAATATTTTCCGTGAATTAAAAAATCTCAAGAATGCTCGTTTGTAGAACTATAAAATGTTTGAAGGATACAAACAGCATTCAAAAACGTTCGGAAAACTGCAACTACATAGAAAAAAAATTAAAAAATTCTTAATCGTTGGAACAGAAATCCAAGACGGAGCGCTAGGACACATGCTTTTGATCTCGAAGTTTCTGATAGATGTGTTCGACGTATATCGATAGATCACATTAAGACTCATGCATATAAAATACTAAAAGTTCAAGAAATTACTGCGTCTCGTAAAAATGTGTGATGGATTCGAGTTAAATTATGAAAAAAGCGATACGATGCTAGATGTTTGAAAAATGTTGTTTTGTCTGGATAGACAATTTTCACGATTCATCTATATGATAGCAAACAAAATGATTGTGTTTTGCTAATTAATTGTCCTGGTGCCGAATCAGATTTATTTAGCCTCTATATTTACCAAATTAATATTCGTTTAACTTTTTCGTTGGAAATCATTAAAATATGCATGGGAAGAAATTAATCAGAATATGATTCGAGCCATGGTATAAAAATTTACTTATATTTGTATCATGATTCGAGCCTGCTAAGTTCAAAGTTGTAACAAATTTCATTTCCATCCATATCAAGAATACATAATTATGACCCAAAAAGCATATGGAGAATTAGAATTATTAGAGATGCAAGGATATTAGGCTTTACAATTAAAATATATGTCAACGTCAATTACTAAATTTTGGAAATTTGTACCAGAATCTAAGTATTCTAAATTAAAAAAGGCTGCCTGCCGAATTTAGTATTTAGGTTAATCATTTTATTCCACTTTAAAATTCGTGAAATTCAAACATCGACCAGTATTAACTAACCAGCATCTCAATGACTTACTTTCATCAAATTTTAAAGAAATGTCAAATAATAGTATATTATGACACTCAACGATTTTGATGGGGAAGAGTACACATATCCCCCGATTTATACGGTAGATACGTTCCTGAGAAAAACGTGTAAATCAAAAATTAAAAATTTTTNTCAAACATCGACCAGTATTAACTAACCAGCATCTCAATGACTTACTTTCATCAAATTTTAAAGAAATGTCAAATAATAGTATATTATGACACTCAACGATTTTGATGGGGAAGAGTACACATATCCCCCGATTTATACGGTAGATACGTTCC
>JXOR01000226.1:0-256118 GCA_001014335.1 Coboldia fuscipes
GAAGTTTTCGGCCTCAATTGTGAATAAAGAAAATTATTGTTAATGTTTTCTTTGTTTTCAAGTGGCTAGTGAACTGGCGCCATTCTAGTAATTTCATAAACTCATTGGTCTACATTTTCTCATCGTTTTTTCCTCAATATGATATTCAAATTTCATTTTCCGTTGTATTTTTAGCCGGATTATGTTGAATTTCATTGAATATTGAAGAACGGTGAAGAAAATGAATTGATAACCACTAACATATGGCGAATAATGAAATGAGTTGTAATAAACAGTGGACACAAATGATACATTAGTGATGAATTCATATAAATTTGCAACTAAAATAAAATTCTAACGAAATCTCTATTCCTGTAACATCAACTCAAAATGTAGCTGAAGGATTTTATTTTGCCATCATTCATTCTAGGAATGAGTCTCTTTGAATTCATTGCACTTAACTAAGATTAAAAGTCTTATTCATTTGATTCTTATACTTGAGAGCGAAATCATAAATATCTGTTTCAATTGAAATTACATAATTATTTCAACAAGAATCTATAGTTTCAATTGTTCAATTTTAACGAACTGTATTGAATTAGTAATTGGAAAAGTTAAAGTCCTTAACTATTAATCGTTTTAACAATTAAAATAGAACTAAATGTTCTGATATTTATTTAATCATTCTTAATTTCCAGCTCAGTGATGCTAATAAAATAGAAACAATTCAGAGAAATTTGATAAACTAACAATTTGAACATTTGAAAGTTGAGTACTTCTGTTTATAAAACTTAAACCAATAGATCAATTTTATTTTCATATTAATTAATTATATCACTAGTTCGATTTAAACTTTAGTTTCATTGGTTCCTGTAGTGAATATTTGGTTATTGATAGAAATATTTTTTAAATCATTGAATTCAGAATGAGCAAATCAGAATAAGGGATGGTTGGTGTAAAATGCATATTCTCTAAACTATTAAGGGAATATGCAGTATTTGGATTAATACGAAAACCAATATATTCTGAATACCAGTTTCTTAAGTTTGCCCCAATGGAGACGTTTATTTTCCATACGATAATACTGGATTTGCGGAAGTAAATCGTACATTGTACATGAAAAGTAGTAGTAGTTGAATATCGATTACATTTCAAAAACTCTCTGTATATCGTATGATGTAAGTAGGTGAATTATTTGGTATCAGATCTGGCCAAGGTTCAATAAATTCTATGAGGTTCAATACTATGTAAAGACCTTTACACATATTGAATATTGGACTACATATATGATAAGCTGCATACAACAAACTAACACAATCTCATTTTGTGATGTTCCCAAGGCGTTCTCTATTCACACAAGAGGCGAAAAGAAGCTGTGAGAATTTTAAAACTCTAAAAATATTTATGGAATTAGAACGACCAATATCGTTGCTTTCTTTTGGGGTTGAAAAGGGCTAACAAATTTTCGCAACAATGGGCTATCATGTATCTCCATTTGGTTCACTAAAACGTAAAAACTATCCTCTGCTCAATATATGCCTTCAAATATTTTCATTCTTTACGATATAACGGAACTGATGCTGCTCAACGTGATTGCAATATTCAAAATAAAAATAGAGAATGGACTGCATTGTTACATCCAAAGATCACCTAACGATTCTGTCCTGTACAACAGGATTTCAGTAGAATGAAACAGAACCTCCGATAAAAACGAAAAGAATATTTTCCTTAGTACAAATACCATAGGGCGACAAATAATCTTGAAGTGTTCTGCTACCTCATATCACATACCCACTAATGTATTGTCATCGAATTATTTCACAATTTATCGAATATTAGATACCAATGGTATTAGAATGGCTGAAAATTACAATATTTCTCTCTAGCTCAGATGCAAAACAAAAAATTTCATTCACAAAATCTGAAGAGATTTTTCCAGAAAAATAAAACAATTTTCATTAGAAATCAATAGTAAAATTTTCCATTGATTTAGCAGTGGGCGGTAAGAATATGATGATGCTATTTAGACAATAACATAATACTCTCCAATGTTATTTCGTTACGAAAACCGTAGATAGATAATAAGAATATAAACAAATAATGTTGAACGAATAAAGATGTTTAATAAGAACCAAAATGGTAAGAACAAAATAAAAAATAAAATTACGAAGAAAAACCAATGAAGAATTTCATCTTTGCATATGAAATGGAATACTTAAACCATAGCATAGTTAACTTTTATGCTGCCCTGAAACATTTCAACATTGAATTGTAAAAAATCTTCAAACTGTAACTATACGATCAGCTATAAAATTATATTATTAAATGTACCAAAGTAGAAAGTATTCTAATCTTATTTGAAGAAAATCGAAGATACCGCCAAATGTTTACCAATCGATTCAGTACGCGACTTAGATGAATTTGCTTTCATCATTCAACTGGATAAGCCAAAAACAGTATTTAGAAACGGACGTCGTACTAACCACCCACCCGCCCAGCACCATTCAATGGCATCAAGTCAATATTCAATAGTTACCACTCACTTCTTGGATTTTCACTGTAAGTGGGATCAATATTACAAAACGGGCCATACAATAGAATGATAAGACGTTGCAAATTCAATACGGTGAAGATTATGGTATGCCACAAGCTTTGCTTTATAACAACATAGACTTTAGGGGTCGTTCTCATTTTATTCCGTACAACAGAAAATTCACAAAATAAAAAAAAAAATTAAATATAAAAGAATAAAATCAAAATACGAGAAAAACCATTTTATATCCACAACAAAAATACAAATCGTATCAAATTGATTGGGAAATTCAACGGTTTTCATGTTTACTCGGTGAATATGTGTACACCAATAAAAAGCCACCAGAACAACATGAATACGTGAACCACACAAGAAATTGAATACATTCCATCTATACAACAACTGATCCCAGATAAGGATTTTCTCTCATCTCATTGCGAACAAAAGGAAAGAAAAAATATAATGTTCATCATTCTTTCACAATGTTCCAATCGTTTCGATATGTTTTCTCTGTATATCCTCTTCAATTCGGTTGGAATTGTTTTCCTATTTTCATCATTTTCTCTTTTATTTCTTGTTTTTTGCTGAAAAATTTTCAACAATTGAAAACCGCATTTCATTTGTAGCTGATTCAATAGAATAATTGTTAACATTCGTGTTATTATTTTATTGCAATACTAAGCAATTGTTATGATGAAGCTATTATTTGTGCGCCACACAATCAAAAAGGACTTTAGTTTTATTGCTGAAAATATAAACAGTAAAAAGGATATAATTGCAATCCTCAAAAGTATAAGACTAAGACGAATTTTATAGTCCTCAATACAGCTACCATTCCAGCGATCTTTATTGAAACTACCGAAAAATGCCTTAAAGCGTTGCAGCATATAAATGTTTTACGAAAACCAACTATTGAAGAATAGTTTTTAATTCAAATTTAATTGTCTTTTGTTCAAAATCATTCATTTACAGGCAATTTTGTTTGTTCTTATCGAGATTTATTACACAACTCTTTATTAGCAATGACCATAGATAGATTGAATATGAAATATTACAAAATATCTAGTCAATTTACATAAAATAATTGCAACAACATGTGGGTTCATGTTGACGAAAAATGACAAGGAAATAACAAATATGTAACTTTCGTTATTTAAAATGAAATTTTACATGAAATCCAGACAAACAACATAAAAATCATGATGACATTGTATCAGAGAAACTTTATATTTAACAAATTCATTGAAACCATCCAACGTAATGAGCCTTAGGCAATTCGAAAGAAACAAAATTAACAGAATGATTTCTCTCCACATGACACTCCCAAGAGAGATGACTAAGCTGCCAGCAAACAACCAGATCAACTCTATATCGACTTTAATTAATATTTCTGCATTGAATTGTTGAATAACAATTTTTGATTTGATTAATCTAGTGCAGGTAAATTTGGAACATCTATAGCTCGTTACCAAAAAAAAAAAAATCATTTAAATGTTATACCCTAAGCTCCTTCACAATATTCCACCATTGTGTCAATATTTTTTCCATTAATTTCACTCAAAATATATAACACACACAAATATGTCCTCATATAACGGCAAATATTTCCTTGTATTCTTTTATAAACTTTCCAAAAAATGTATGTTATGACGAAATTTTCTTTTTTTTATACCGAATGTACGCTCCATTTGTAACATTTTACATTTTCCCTTCAAACATTCAGCATATCAAACAAGAGAGTTGAAATTGACATTAATGTTACTATAGAGAGCATAACATAATCACGATTTAATCTTCAATTGTAAACAAGGGATGTGTATGCAACATAAACATCAAACTGGTTACATATCAAACCATTATATATATCAACATATAAAAAATATTATATCTTTCTTCTTTTTTTCCAGTTTTCTCATCCTATAAATAACATCCTTTTGCACTTGGACCAGCCGATGAATTCCATTCAATCCTATCACAGTTGGGGGAGATGAAGCTGAATTTTGCCAGAATTAAACTTCACTGATATGGAATAAGAGAAGAGTTTCGCACATTCCACATTATTCCATGATAAATGTTATGAAATGAATTTTCATTCCATACATATGCGTGAAATTATTTTGTAAATTCATCAGCAAAAAAAAAGAAAAATTTAATAACATTTTTATTATTCCAATTTTAGTCAAATGATATGGAAATACACGACAGTGTTAAACCACTATGAGAACAAAACAAGAAATAAACAAACAGTATAGCGACAGAAAGTCGCAGAAATCCATCAGTCAAGATTCTGTCGTTCATAGTAAGTAGATTTCAATATTTATCGTATGTTTTATCAAGAAACCAAGATGAAATAACTGCCAACAATTTATTGGATCAAATGGTATAAAATGAAATTAATCAATATTGTTGAAACGTTAATCAGCCATCATTTTAAGGCTCACCAGTAACAGCCACAAAATCATTTAACTGGAGACAAAGTCATCAGGTCAATATCATTTAGCTGTAGAGCAGCCGCGCTTTATCACATAAAATACTAAATATCGTTCATCTTCTTCCACTGTTGTTCCATATTCAATTGAGTGGTCACGAATAGAAATATAAAACAACAAAACCAAACCAAAGAATTCTTATTCATGATATCATGGAAATATGATATTAATAAAGATTATTTCGGTCCACACCATAAAAATGTTAAAGAAGTAAAATGCATTAAATGGCAGATTTGGTACAGTTGGCCATCCCCCCAAACCCATAAGATACCCCCCCATAAGATTTCAATTCTAAATGGGAACGTTAAGGAACTTTGACTGTATTTAATGTGCGTGTAAGTGCTTCAAAAGGCCAACCATCAGTGTACATTTTCTCTGTCATGCTGTATACGATCGTTTGGTATCGCAACCAAAAAGGAAAAGATAAGGTGAATTCCATTTTTTTTTATTCCTGTTAGCCGTCACTTTTACTTGTTTTATGATATCGACAACCTCATCACTCGCAGCTAGAAAATAAAAATGATGTGACTCGATGAAAAACCATTAGGATGTAGTCGTCATTTTCACCATACAAAAATGAAATTCTTTTCCAGGGATATCCAATTTAGACAGCCACATCACACCAATATGACACTATACACTTTAAATGGAAAATGAACCCAACGTGAACATGAAATATACAATAATAGAAGGAAAATATAAACGAAACCCATGAAACTGAAAAACCTTTTAAGAGTATGAAATTAAATATGAATGTTTACCATTACATATTATTATTGTTGCTCTTAACTCGATAAAGTATCGTAAACCCCCTCCCGTCTGAATTTTTATTTTGGATCTCAATCACACAAAACCGACCCGAAAAAAAAAAGAAATGGCAATGGAACCATATCACCATTTCAATCGTTTCTTTCTATTTTATTTTCCTTCTTTCAATCTCTCATCTGTGTCCTTTCTTTTACTGTCCAGACCACACACAATAACCGATGGACAATAGCTGATAAAGTTCGCGATCATATATTGACAACGACGAATGGGCTCTCATAATATTCCAACCCAAGCCGAACATAAACAAACCCCAAAATCAGTGATAGTGAACAATTTCTTATTCTCTTTTTGCAAGATATTTAAGAATTGACTCTTCAAATGGCAATTTTATATGCGGCCGTATTGTCATAATTCTTTTGATAACACTCGAAAAATGTTCTCATAATGTTCATGTTGAATGTAATGAATACGGTCAAACGAAAATCCACTATGAATTGACAATTCTACAGCGCAACTGAACATAGGAAACAATGGAATCACCGATCAACCCTCGAATGACTATAATGAATTTGATTCATTGTTATTAGATATTTTCACTGATTCTTTTCACTATTTTCCTTCGTAGTGTTTTATGTTTGTGTCCTTGTAAACAATATTTGTCCAGTATAGAAGGTGAGAGGTAGTTCATCGGTATCCCCCCACAACACAAGAATCGATAACAAGAAATCAATTCATATAAAAACTAACTTCCAACTTAACGTATATTACATTGTCTACATATTCATCGTGAGCCAAATAGTTATTGTTTTCCTTTGGCCATTAGATGTCAATAACTGCAAGGACACAAAGGATTTGAACCCGTTAAAACCCCAAATAGGCCATATACCACTGAGTATATGACAGCAATAAAAAACCGATAAATGTTTGTTAATGGACCCCTCTTGAGCTAAACCGATATTACAATTCACAACAATTTTCTATAGTAAATCCTATCCACTAAACTGATCCCCGTTTCATCACTAATTTATTATCAATCAATTGCCTTTAACAATTGAATTTTATTATGAAAAAAGTACGAAGAAAAAAAAAATGATTCTCTATTAGTTATGGACGAAAGGATAATTTATGTTTTGACTTTATTGATATTATTTCAACATAAAATAATTATAGTATGTCTATCATAAACGGATGAATAGATGAATGAAACGAGAATCCACAGACCACAAAGATTTATTTGTATACGTTTAATATCGCCAGCCAACAATATTCATGCGATAATAAATGGATATCAAAATGCCATTGGATGCTAACCAGCCGCCACGAATATTATTTGAATTGTTCATCTAATATAATTTAATGTTCCTTTAAATTACCTCATTGAATGGAGCGTGTTTTTACCAAAGTATTTGCAATAAAAATCAACATAATGATTTGCTATGTACACCGTTATATTTATAGCAATAGAATTAACTGTTTACAGTAGCTGGTGAGAACTCTGTATGATGGGTGTCCCTCTTTCCAGTTTACTCTACGGATTATTATATGACCCAAACACATATGGAACTGGATAAAGGTTTTATATTAAATTTTATTCCACACAATCACCACCATAACACCACGTTCAACGCAAACACCGTCGCGGTTTTATCATTTATGAATTCTGATATGGTTCACATATTAACCATATTTTTCTGAAAATTATGTAACAGTTAATGTGGTATGAAGTAGCATTCACTAAAAAACCACTCCATATTACTCCAAAAACCCATCTGACTGATTCCACAATTTGGATGTCATAAGTGGCAAATCGAAAAACATAAATCCACATGTTGTGTCACCTTTTTCACACATATGATCCCACGCTATTGTTAACGTCGTGTTATAATTTCCATCTACCGTAAAAGGTAAACTAATCAAATATCATCAAATGTTTTAATGTTTTTACCATCCAATATTCGGCATCTATGATAATTTTATTTTCCATCTAAAATTTCAACAAACATTTTTAAAAATCAACACAGCATTTCTAATGAATTCAGAGATCATTTCTCTTTTATCCCACGCGAAATTGAGTATTATAATTATAACACTACCAGTTATTACTCTAATATCTATTCTGTGATTCGAGGAAAAAATAATTCGAAATAGGTTCACTCATAGTCAAATAATGGAATTTTTAAAATTACTTTCATACATTTTCAACCGTTATGTTTCATTTAATAAAAGCAAACAAAAAACATCTCCGGCTTAAAAGAAGAACCCAAAAATGTGAAAAAAAAAAAAACATAAAAATTGCAATTGCACTTCCCAATATTTTCATAAAAATTATTTTTTAAACAACACAGAATAGCAGGTGAATGTTGAATTAAAAACAAAAAAATGATAATACTGCGAGTAATCAGTTAGTGTAGAACATGGAAAACCATTAATGTAAATAACTGAACCATATATAGATGTAATATCCATTTAGGATGCCACTGGCCTAAATTCCATTTCACAATATTTTTTTGTTAGTTCAACATATCAATGTTAAGCTGGGGGGTAATACAATGTTATAATGGTAGTTTTTAAATTCTCTTCTGTTATCATACAGCACAGCATATCTAATCTGCTAGTGAAACTAACAAATACTCCGTTAAGTTTTTTATGATACAATTTTATATTGTCAATTAAAGAGCTTTTATATGTCACCGAAAGCATCCTCACTCATCAACCGAATATAAGATATGAATGTGTATATGTCGGTAACATCATTAATCGATTTCAAAAGAAGTAAGCAAGATGAGACTCCTTCTACAATTGCCTAGTCTTCATTGTCATTCATCGTAGGAGACACTCCACCTCTTAGTCGTATTTAACCGTGGCACACGAATAGCAAAATAATACAATTTCCTAGATGAGAATACAACATTGTCTCATTATATTGCCTTAATGAGATATTCAGCCTCTGGTGGGATTTACGCTATAACTCGCATCCGCCATAAGCACAACATTCATATGATGACGTTATCATTTCATATTTTACTTTTCACATATTCAAGGCTTTAATTAAAATTCATCAAAAAGTAAATACGAAATCTTTTTTGTAACAAAAATGATGATGATGTGAATTTTCCTTTATTATTTATTCTTTAAAATGTAAATAGAAATTTTTATTGCTCCTCCATGAGAATATGAAAATCTTCTTAGATTGTCATTGATTTAGTCAAAACAATCCTCTAATGATCTTTGATGTAAAACTCAATCAATCAAAAATAAACTTCCGTATCATTGTACATTTCTGTTAATATTCCCACAGTCATACTATCATGGATGTGTCATTGGTTATGATAAATTTTCTCAAACTAAATGCAATCCACCTATCCCTTTAGCATTGTTTAATGTTATTATTATAATTTTAACATAATTAGATTAATTAAGTATTTAAAACATAATACGATACAATGATGAATTATCTCTTGATAATCCTTGATTGTTTATTATTTATGGAAACTTTCATTAATCATTATCACATAATTAATTCGTATGCGAATTGTTTTAATTAATGCCTTCAAACTCTTTTATTCTCGTCAAGTCTTTTTTAACTGGTTGGATGTAACTTTCAAGAGTTGTATGATGTTTTCAGTCGAAATAATTTTAATATAAGAACCTTGTGAAATGAAATCCGAGTTAAAACCACGATCGAATCTAATAATCTCTTAATATTTGTCCTGTCTGAATAGACATACACAATCTCTACTGAACATTTGTGTATGATCAACATAACAATTTAGCAATTACTTCTGTTGTCAACAGCACTGGATATTATCATATACATATGATAGTATCAACTTTATTAGGAATATTCCCAAACATTTATCACATCCTTATGTCTGTTTCCTTTTGAAATTGGTGTATGCCCATAACTAATTGCGTTATATAACAGATGATTACATTAAATGAAAATGACTTATGGATATATCAGAAACCAACTACTTTAGCTACTGTTGTTACCAACTCCAGTTATAAACGTTGAATTTAATGTATTAATATTTACATGATGAAAACACTGTATGCCATATTAAATTTATGTGAATATTCTCATTTAAATTTTATATGCAAATTGTTTATAAATATTTATCCATGTACTTATTGCTTAATCCATTTTATTCCGATATACCATCCGCCCTTCTTTCACTTTGGTGACAATACCAATAGAGATCTTCATTCAATTCAGTTACATTATTCTATATTCATCCACATCCATCTAAATTTACTCTAGAATTTTACGATTGTAAACGAGACACATACATTGACAAACAATCATTTCATTTACAAAATGAATACATTCTTTTTCTATCATATTGTTCTGGTCTGTCTTTAACATTCAACATTTGCATATACAAATCTATTCTGGGTGAACAACAATTCCATTATACGTGTCATGACAAAGACGTTAACTAACGTCCATCGGATGTGACCAAAGAATCATAGAACGAATGTTAGCATAAAAATTTTCCGTACGTATACACTCTTTAAGTAAATAACTAATGTGATTGAACTGAAGATGAAAACATTGTGAATGTGGACAAAACTCATATAACGGAGTCCTTTATTATCACACAATTCACAAATGTCTTCCGGTGACAGCCAGTATGTCAATTACATTTAATTTAATTCAAAGTCAAAACAAAATGCAACACTTCAAAAGAAAATTAGATTCGTTATGTACTAAAACAAATCAACTACTACACCATAACCACATAAGAATGGACTGTATCATTGTATTTTATGTAACGATTCATCTATTAACTCATCGTATATTTCCTCCTTTAGCTGCTAAGTTGTCCAATTTATACTTGAGTTTTCATTTGCCGCAGGACGAAACAGCACACAATGACAAAAAATACGTGAAAGCTTAGATAAATGAAAGCAACACCATGAACACATCATTTAAAATTATTTGTCCTTCTCAACTTGATTATGCGTATTAAACATTTCACCTCCTAACCATTCCTTCCATCTCAAAAGGTGTAGAATATAAACCAGAAATATATTCAACATAGATGAATAAAATTCAACGAGCAAAATCAAATGATCACTAGCAACACCATTAGGTGTATATCAATGTCTATTTAGTATGTATCTACACTGAGGATTAGCAATAAATCTGTGATAAAAATACGGTAGAAAAAAACAAATCATGAGCGACGGTTATTTTGACATGACAACATGATGAACCAGAGTCAAGGTTGTCATTGAATCACAAGAAATATAAAAATTGCTGTGTATGCTTTGTCCTTTTTACCATACAAATTTCCAGTCTAAAATAAATGACACGGGTAACAAGTCTTATGAGAGATTATAAATTCATCGGCACTGCTGTATTTTTCCACATAGCAATTCTTTACCATTTTCACTGCATGGATTTTACTTTTCCCCTATTTGTGTTTCACTGTGAAAATATACGTGAAATGAAACCCGTCTAACACCAACAAGATGATGATGATGAAAACGACCTGCCGCACTACTAAAGTACACAACTTTATCACCACTTTCTCCCACTACTTGTGGATCAGATAACCAACTGATATGTCTTAGTACCAATTCTTTTTAATCAAACATGCTGACTACTTATCATCATCGAATTTTTTAAGCACCAAAAAAAAGACAAAAATGAATAAAAGAACACTCACATTCTTTAATTTCATTAACCTTAAATGAATCCATTCGTTTAAGATTCCAACCACTCTTTTTCCTCACTTCTCATTAAGTTTACGTTCGAAGAATATACGAACATTTTAATGGTAAAAAGTGTATTCCGTATAACATAACACAACTGTCAAACAATATGAAAGGTATTTATTTCTATATGGATCAGGCAGTGCCAAAATGAATATGCAAAATATGATGACAAAAATACCATCAAAGACATCCGAATAGTTGGTAAAAGCTTCAGTTCAAGAGTTTTTCTTGTTAAACAATTCAAACTGAATTTTATTCTGTGCATCTAGTGCCTTTTACTCTGTCTTTTCATTTTTAACATCGAGTGTTATGTGCGTTTTCTTTCCGTTTTTTCTTTTTATGTTAAAAATTAGAAAACAAACGATAGACATTCTAGTTGTTTCCCATTTTCTTCCATATTTTCTTACTTAACACAAAAGTTTTATATGCAAAAATATTTTCTACCATACTTTCTCAATGAGAAGTGAAAGCATTTGAATGAATAAAAGTTCATCTTCTGATGAAGTATAGAAGCCGGTATACATATGAATTCATATCAAAAGCAATGTTTACATGAGGATGAGCGAACAACATTTTATAAGTATGAAAACTGGATTTTTCATACGCCTCAAATGTTACATTACATTTGGGTGTTTCACTATGTAGATGGTACGTATGGATGTCAAGAATAGAATACGTGACCTGAATATTATAATTTTCTTCAATTTTCTTTCATTGTGTTTCTATGTCTGTTCATTTTATGCGGCCAAATTCCTTATATTCCAGAACTTAAAATGTTCATATCTTGTTTGAAATTTTTTCTCTATTTTATGGTTTCACATTCAATCTCTCATTTTAGTTGAGGAAAATTAAGAAAACAAAAACAAAAAAAATTCACATTGTATCTTAAAAGCTCAACATTTTTTCCATTTGAATTAAAGTTCAGCACAAAAAAAATGAAATCTTTTTCACTAAAACACCTAAAAATCCGAACTCTACAAACACTACATTCCATTGAAATGAATGTTGATAGGAATTACCAATTATGTACGAAATAATTCCAAGAAGTTAATGGATACCAGCCACACAGAGTACAAAAGACAAATAAACAATCTTTCACAATCATATCAAATGTCACTAGATGGCAAATAACCAAAATTCTAATAGACATGATCTTTAACCCAACCATAATTTTCTTTAGTTAACGATTACATTATGCTCACCCATTAACTTGTATTTTGTATGAATAACGAAGACATTTTATTACCCTTAAACAAAAGAATAGCAAAAAAAAATCAGAAACCATAAGAATTTTTGGTCGTCCCACCAACAACCATCAGTTGATATAAAACCGAAATAACGAATAACGTTCAAACTATTTGCATATCTCATTTATTCACTACCAACCATAAACGTAGAACATCTACTTATATGTGAAATGCTAATAAAATCCTCTTGAAAAGAGGAAATTAATGGAATTGAAACAACAATGTATGAATTTTCATTGTGGCACGCTTTTCACCACAAATTATATTATATGAAAATGTTTTTAATCTCAATTCATTCTCATATGTGTTTCAATTAAATTATATTCAATTTCATGTTGATTCGATTTTCCAGTTTTCCATCTCCCTCTTATGAGACAATCGTGTATTGTTGTAAAACTTCCTATTCAACATTTGTCAATAGCGAATAGCAGCAAACACAGCAAGCAATATTAATATAAAAACAAGATAAACTAACATCGAAAGCTTACAGAACATTGTTTTTATGCTTTTTTATCATACCCAGTATGCGGGATATGAATAACACTCTAAATTATCTGTAATAAACACTGGAATTCAATTCAAAGATGACATAAAGAACTTTTATTTTTTCGTATGGAAATATTCTGTTATTATCAAATCAACTTCATCTCTACTCTCTACTACTACTGGACTCTGTCGGTTTAACTATAATTTATTTATCAAGAATAACTCCCTCACTCAGCCCATATTAATTCAATGAATACATGAATTCTATCTGTCTGTGCTCATCATAACTATCTGCTATCATAACGTTCAAAATGGAATGAAAATTTTTGTGCCTTTCGGTCAAAACAGTAAATCAGAATATGTTTATGTCGCCAACAATATGGGAATTTATTACAACTCAAAAGCATCCATTTCAATACCAAAACTACTGATTCCATACAGTTTTGTATTTTATTTGTGGTAGAATTAAATCATCTCATCCTTTCATTCAGTGAATTCAAAAATATTTTAAAGTGATACGCAAACATCCTTTACCGTTCACATTCTCTGCTATAATTTTTCCACACCAATCACATAACGTAAAGGAATCTCATTGCAAAGATATTCATACACACATAGTCATTATTTAATTATAACACAGTTTAGTTTCACATTATGAAGGATTCTATGTGATGATTTAAACTAATAACGAGATAGTTATATCATATTCTATTAAACAAGATTATTATCTATAATAACCCAGTGATTTCATAATCCAAAGAATCGTTTTAATAAACTGCTAAATACACCATTTAGACCTTCTACATTCAACTGTATTTCACCGTCCATAAACCAAATATACTTAAATATATGGCAGCCTGGTACTAACTCCTTTACTCATACTTTAATAGGACCATTAAGCATTCATAAACTTTAAAACATTTGAATATTAAAACAAAATAATACGTAAAACTTTTTATCCAACCAATTCTAAAGTTGAAAATCTTTTAAACCTTCACCCCTCAAATGCAAAAAAATAGAAAAACAGATTTTCATACAGCACTAAGCATTTCCCTCTACAACGAAATTTTTACCGGGCAAATATAATTTCATATATGCAGGATAAACACTATCGCGTACCCATTATGAAGATGACATTAAATTTACATAGTTATATAATTACAGTTGAGTCACAACATAAGGAATATTAAGGTGAAATTCTGTTTCTAAGTAGCTTGGTGAATTCTACACCCAAGAAAGGTTATAAATAAATTAACTGCTGAATTCAAAATGATTTTAGTCAAGATGTAAAACGGTAGAAGAAGTAAATTAATGGCTGAATGTGACTTAGTATGGCATATTAGTTTCATGGTAAACAGTTTTACTTTAACTGGCATTACCGTATACCGTTCACCTGCACTTTTCAGCCGAACCAAACAGATTTTTATTGCAACAACGATAACAAATGATTTTCATGCATACGTGAATATCAATGACATTTATGTTCTGTGCCACACTATTCCATATACACTTTAATGATTCACTATCGGATAATAAACATAAAAGTGTATTAAATAAAATTATGTTTACGTGATTCTAAAAGAACCCATTGAACTTCCATTTCATCCCTTCCGATCTTTCTTATTCCATAGCAAAACCCCAGCAATTTTAATTAATACAAAAGTGTATAACAAAATAATGATTTTTATACTTTTAAATTGTTAGAACACATGAAAATAATGTTACACTATGTTGCACTATTTTAATTACTAACTATGTGTCGGTTTATGGTCTCTTTTAAGTCTTTATTTTTAAACAGTTCCATAGTAGTTGCATTTTAACAAAGTCATTTGACACGGATATGAAAATATTTTGATCATAAAATTAATGCGACATCATTCTCTTTTACAGCACTGAATCAAATTACTCTATTACAGGTGAGACGTTACGTTCTGTGTTCACTATTTCCATTAAGCCGTACACGTAACCTTAATATCTTTCGTAGAATAAATAAATCCAATTCAATAAATTAAAATTAAAATGATATTGAACCCAAAAGACTCAATAAAATAATTGCAAGATTAATCCGATTAACATTTAATTATTTTCCTTTTTATGATTTTATTTTATGGTTTATGCTACTCACTGTTTTCATATGTAAAACATACCAAATACGACTTAATATTTTCCTCTCGTGCAATATCATAACAAATGAAACAGTTGTCGTATCCAATTTTCCAATGGTTTTTATATTGTTCAATGTTTTTATTTTTTTTGCTTAATGCAATCCTACATTCCTGTTGTGTATGTAAATTCCAAATGGATACACTTGAAATTCCGTCCACCCATTCATGAGTTTTCCAGAGAATTCTCATTTTCTCTACTCACAAAATTCCATACCAACAAAAAAGCTTGTTTACTGAATTGCCTCCGTATGTTTGTGTGCTTAACGAGTATTTCGATGAACTTGTTTTATTTTAATTCAACGAAATGAAAATCATCAGCCACAGAAAAAAGATAAACAGAAAAGTTTTTCGGTTGACGAAACACACACGCGGCCTCACGAATTTTCCAAAATCCTTTCTGATGTTATCAGTGGAAAAACAGACTAAAATATTTTCTTGTTTTTTAACTTTTTTAATTTGGATTTCATTTCACAATATTGGTTAAGTTGTGCCAAAAAACCGAGAAAATATAAAACCAATTTTATCCACATTCACAAAATAACATGAAACTGGAGAATTGCGTGTATCGTGTTATCTGTGTAATTAAATAATCAGATTAATTATTGTTTGCTTTTTGCACCACAATTTGCATCAGGTCATGCAGTAAATTTTCTTTGTACAGGAACATATGTTTATGCGGTTTTACTTTCTCTATTGAATTATAACTAACAAATTAAGAGAATAATTCATATTGAATAAACATTTTATAATTCAGTTGTCGATTACTCATTGAATACATGTTTATTACAGTTAAAGCTTTTCACTTCAACCGTATGATAATTAAAACTAATAATCGAAATTTAAATTGCATCCCAATGAGCTTTAATATTTCCTACACGTGATTAGTATCCACATAAATAAAATTATTCGATACGTTGCATTTGGGAATCATATAAACCGAAAAAAAAATCGTTAACAAAAATGGTAATCATCAAACGTAAATCCATTGATGCAATAAATAACAGAAAATTACTTAAATCAGTGTATTGGAATCAAAATAGATCGAATAAATATTTAATTTAAATTGCAAGTACAACTCAAATGTTTATTCACCACACAAGTACACACCCTCACGTTTTCAAGTTCCAGAACCAACAAAGGTAGGAATAACATGCCAATTCGTATATCATTGATGGTCTTTTTATAGGCCATCACAACTATGTATGCCGAACCGATAAAATTCAAAATTATTTGTTATCCTTCTACACCTAAAGAGCGCATAACAACCATTGGTATGATAGTCAAATTTAATTTGACCACACAAATGGTTTGAGGAAACATCAATTGGTAATCCTTTGAAACGGTCCATAATTCAATTGTCTCTCTTTCCCCAATCACATTCATATCAATTGGTGACCAAATCCAATCCTAGTCATCCAATATAGTTCAATTTAAATGGTACCAACAATTACCAAATGACTACCATCACCATACTGCTTCTGTTAGTCTCGCCTCCAATCAGTCATCGAACTCAAAAATAATTTTCAAATACCAGAACGGCCTAACAAAAAAAACGTATGTATACCAATGTACGATAATGAAATGCCATTCAATTTCACTTCAAGAGAATAACTCTATTGAATGGCACACGTCCAGATTATCTCATCCCCTCTTTCTCTCTGTTTAAATATTCTCTCTCTCTCTCTCTTATTCGCCGGACATTCATTAACTATGCCAAGTGGATTTAATTAAAAACTAGTTATTAAGTTAATTTGATTAGTAAAGTACATAAACTGTGATTACAATAAAATATATTTAGCAAAGAACCGGACGGACACGCAACAAATATAAATAATAAAAAAGAATAAAATAAAAACTTTCAAGTTACTTAATACATTTTAAGTTACAACAATTTAATAATGTGCCTATAGAGAAATCAAATGGCTATCGATAAACTTCCACTTGACCTCCGTGTTCAAATAACAGAGCGGCTTTATTTTACTACGTCTCGATTCCAATCTGGTTAATTGTAATCCCAACTACACAAGTCAATTGTAAATTCAAGCAAAAATAAAAATTGTTTTAAAGAGAATTAATTTAACTCAGTACTTCATTTGCATAGATGAAACTTTTATATTTTGAGTGGATGGTTCGAATTTGAGCCACACTGTTTCCCCCCAAGAAATCAATTTTCAATTAGTTTGGATTGAACAATAAGATATTTACAAGAAAATTAAATTCAATTGTCAAATACACCAGTAAACGAAATACTCGAATATGACCTGAATTCAACTATTAAGTATAAAATGGAGTACCATTTATGGATCCCTGTCTATGTCGTTCTATCAAGGATTATAAATTCCCATTATCAACTCAAAATGTGTATATCTTCACCATCAATAGCAGTGACATGCAGGCATTTCGAACATAAAAAAAATTGAATAAAAAAAGGGATGTCAGTGAACGATACACAGGAATGAATCAAAAACCTGTCATTGAATTAATAGAGGTAAAATAGATCAGGTTTTCATACATCAACAATATAAAATAGCTGCACAGGTCTGAATCAGTAATCTCTCATCTCTCACACAGTAATTCTCAACCAATTCGTCTTATATTTTAAGAACTGCTTCTCTGCATTATACGAGGAGACAATGTATTATGAAATTGAATAAAACTCCAAACGAAAAAAAGAACAGAAACTAATATATTATTGAATTAAGACTAATGTATATATGTTCAACCAGCTGGACAGCATATAATACGACACAAACTCATAATGGATCATTTTACAATAATATCATAATATATTATTAGGTTTGATTACACCAAAAGCACATATACCATCCAATGTCATACCCATCTCATATAAATCCCATCATTTTTTTTAATAATACAACGACCGAATATAAATAAAATAATAAAAAAAAGGGAACATACAAACGTCTTCATAAATTATTGTAGAGTAAAATTAAATGTAATCAAGAAGTATATTTATTATCAGCTACTTGGAATTCCAGTTAAAGAAATAAAGAAAACAAAACCAAAACACACAAATATTCCAGTATATAATCGTGAATACTTCCATTTCTATAAATTAGAACGTTTGGCCGATAATTCAATATAAAAAATATCCATCCATTGTCGATTGGATTTCAGTCAGTTTTTATAATTCGTCTAGTGAACAAGTTGTGATCTTTAGCGGAGTATAAAAAGGAAAACTGTTGATTACATTTTGGTGCATTTCTGCTTTCCATTTTTATTTGATTGTTTTAATTTCGATTTTAATTTACTACCACCATTGCTAGTGGTTACACATTTTTTTGTTCCGTGACTGAGTTATAATAAACAAAAAAACCAGAGAGAGTGTTTGTGAACCGTTAAATTGATTGGAGTTTATCGATACGTGATGAGATCCATTCTTTTTTTATTGGTTGTCCTGGTGGCAACAGGTGAGTTACAATATTTGTATTATTTCAATGTGTTTTATATGGTTAAATTTTATGTCGTTACGAATTCATTTATTTTCACTTAGTTTCTTTTTTATTGTTTTGCAATTCTCTGTGGTGGTATACATTGTCTATACATTCTGTTTTTAGAAAATATTGCAATTATTATTCGATTTTATTTTCAGTTTATTCAACAAAACCACCAAGATGGGATCAAGTATATGAGACAAAAGGTACACTTTATATACCGTATGCCGAAATCGAAGAACCATTTTATGCTTGGTTTGATAACCATACAAAACGGTCCCGCATCGATTATTATGGTGGAATGGTGAAAACATATCAATTGACTAGAGAGGGTGATTATGGTAGCAGTCTTAAATTGGCCCCAATTACAACAAATGATATAATGAATAAGGTCACCTGTCTTCAGGTAAATGGTACAGCAGATAATCGTGTTACAATTCAAGCAATTTTACCCGACACAAAAGGATTCGAATTGGCAGGTAAGATAATATTTCGAACAAATGATTCGTATTTCAATCGATAAGAAATAGCCACGATTAGATAGAAGACCAAACTATCATGGCAGTTTTCAGTTTTTCTATTATCCTCAAGACAATACGATTCTTCTATATTTCAATTTCATCGTATAATAACATTATTATCTCCTAGTTTATGTATGTAGCTACAAATATTTCTATTCCCATTTAATTTCAGGAACCGTCGATATTTTCGGTTATCAATGTGATAAATTCGTATTCGAAGAAACGATTGGTACTAAGAAGAATTCATACACATTATGGGTACGATACAAGAAATCACCAAAATATCCATCGACTCGTATGCCAATTCCTGTACGATATGAAATGAGAGGCTATAATACACTACTCGGTTCCCATTACGATCATTATTATTTGAACTACGACAGCTACAGTATCGATGATATCCCAAATGAAGTCTTTGAGGTTGACACAACCCGTAGGTCATCAAAAATATAAATATAATAATAGCAATCAAATAAATAGGAATAAAAACAATTCAATCCATGATGATGATGAGAGAAAAAAAACGTGTGTTGTAAGATCAAAAAAAAATAGACTGTTTAATGTTTGTACATATAAAAAACTCATACACGTATAGAATGAAATTAAATTAAAAACCAAATTGAAAGTGCGCTCTTCTCATCATCATCATTTCGATTGAATGTAATTGCCTTTGTGATGTTTACTTATTGTTTTCAATTCAATGTCTTTTAGATGAACCATGTCAGGCATTCCCCGGCCCAGGTCATTATTCAACATTCAATCCAATGAGTGAATTTATTCATCCACGCCGTACATCTCACACGGAAAAGGAGTTTGAACGTTTCAAGGGAAAACATAGGAAAACGTATAACACAGATCATGAACATGAACATCGTCATCACATCTTTATGCAAAATCTTCGTTTAATCCATTCCAAAAATCGTGCCAATTTAGGTTATACACTGGCTGTGAATCATTTAACTGATCGGACTGAAGAGGAATTGAAAGCCTTACGTGGTTTTAAATCATCAAATGTCTATAACGGTATGGAATTGAATTATTTTTAATCCGTTCAATATTCAATCCGACATTGTCGTATATTGCAAATAATTCACATTGATATTCTATTCGATAATCGATGTGTGTCTTTCAATTATTTCGGTAGGTGGTAAACCATTTCCCATTGAGAAGTTAAGAGCGGTTGCTGATGATTTACCTGACTCATATGATTGGCGTATTTATGGTGCTGTCACACCCGTTAAAGGTATGAAACACTTGTATTGATTGAAAGCCACACGTTTCTAACATAACATTGCTAACCATTTACTCTTGCAATTAAAATCAGTTTGTCGAATACAATCATATGAAGAAATTGTCTATTGTAGATCAATCGGTTTGTGGCTCATGTTGGTCATTTGGTACAATTGGAGCTGTTGAGGGTGCCTACTTTTTAAAGAATGGCCGTAAACTGGTACGTCTTTCACAACAGGCGTTGATTGATTGTTCATGGGGATATGGAAATAATGGTTGTGATGGTGGTGAAGATTTCCGTGCCTACCAATGGATACAAAAAGTTGGCGGTGTACCAACTGAAGAAGAATACGGTGGTTATTTAGGACAGGATGGTTATTGTCATGTGGATAATGTAACATTGGTGGCCCCAATCACTGGATGGGTCAATGTCACATCGGGTGATCCAACTGCATTGAAAATCGCTTTACTCCGTAATGGACCAATATCAGTGGCAATTGACGCATCTGTACGCACATTCTCATTCTATTCGAATGGTGTCTTTTACGAAGACAAATGGTGAGTGGCTCTTCCATATTTCAATTTTCTTCTATTCAACATTCAACGATATATATTTCAACATTCAACTGACAATCACAGAACAATCGTATTATTCTAACATTACACACTTAACGGTGTGTTTTCTTTTATTTCTTCTGAATTACAGTAAAAATAAACTAGATGAATTAGATCATGCTGTTTTGGTCGTTGGCTATGGTCAAATAAATGGTGAACTCTATTGGTTAGTAAAGAACTCATGGTCCAATTACTGGGGTAACGATGGATACATTTTGATGTCAGCTAGAGACAATAATTGCGGTGTTATGACCACCCCCACTTATGTTACAATGTAGTTTCAATATTATATTGATATTTAATAGCAACGAAATTTATTGAACCGCATCAGTGGATAGCGCGATGAAATACAATCTGTTTTTAAGTGTATCTTTCAATATAAAGACTTTTTATTTTACAAAATTGTTTAATTCAAATTGATTTTGCTTCTAAGATGATTTTCAGAAAAGTGATTCTACTATGTTCGTGTTCACTTATACCCCTCCCATCCCCACTTGACGTGATTTAAAATGATAAATTGGTACAAACTATATCTACGGCACCCATACTAATAGAATTCCACCCCATAATAGAAAAGTTTTCCATTTTCTGCTATTAAAATTATAAATGAAAATGTTCAAATTGATTTACTAAAAGTCTTTTTTTTTTGTTTTCTCTAATTTCTCGGATGCTTTTTAAATAACAATTATTTTTCTGTTTTTCACAAAATCTATCTGATTGCATAGTATGAAAACGGATAAAGTTTTAATAGGTAGGTAATAAACAATTCGAATTAAGATACAGTAAAGTAACAACAATAATCAACTCAACTTGAATTGTCTCATTCTCTATAAATTTTATTCTCCATTTTCACTTTGACTCTTGTTGCTGTTCAAATAAAAGTTAAGGGGCCAAATTTATGTTTGGTTGCACCATCAAGATAGTAAACTAGAAAGAACAAGGAACTAGATACAATCAAAAATTCAAGATTCTCTGTATACAAATCCAAAGAAATCCATTTAGATATTGCGGTTTCGATTAAAAGTTTTCATTCGATTTTCTAAGAAATTTTTGGGGGGGCAGTAAATCGCCATCGTGCACCACTTAATAGAAGATACAACGCTAATATTTGATTCAAAAATAAAGTACAATTAGGATTAGTAAAACGATATTGTTGTCATGTATTGGATATTGTTATTCGATTGTTTTACTCTACACAAAATGGGAAATTGATAAAAGTGTACCGATAAAGCATTTGTATCGCAAGTCAACTTTGATTAAGTGAATGCTATTCCACCCCTATCAGACTAAACTAAAAACAACAAAAAAGTAAAAGGAAATAATGCCCAACACGGAAACATAACTTAAATCTATTGTACTCCATTTTCTTACAATGCGACCAATGGTAAAACAAAGCAAAAAAAACTTTATCTTCTTACACGAACATCTCCAGAAACATCAGGAAGAAATAAAATTCATCTTGTAAAAAAGGGAAAAATAAAAATGAATTGGTGCAATTCACTATTCGACTCCCACCGGAACACATCTGATGAATAAAACCCCAACTAAGTGATTCGTGTTATTTGTTTCATGTAGACGAATAAACACTTCTTTGCCTTTTCGTTTTGTTGAATTTATAAGTTTTACGATGCGGTACAACTGCATCCATTTGAGCCTCTACCCATCGCCTCAAACCATACCACTTGGCCAAAATCACGATAGCAAAACGTTTATTTCTTTTTGTTTTTAGTTAGTACTTTGAAAAAGAAATATAACCAGCCACTTTAAACCGTTTCAAATGCTGCGAACCGTAAACCAAAAATGTGGTACAAAATTTTCTACAGTCAGGGCCTCGTTGAAGGTAAAAACGGAAAATTTTCGCTCCATAATTTTTGTGTTTTTCCCACCGTACACAAACAAAAATGAAACAAAAGAAACTAAAACCGATGGCCCTTTAATGAAACACATTTTCCATGTTGGATTTACATGGCAAAAACATTTTTCTCGGTCTAAATCTTTTAAGAATCTCATTTATTTGAAAATGCAATTATATAGAGCACACTGGTGTACCCCTAAAACGGCTCTGTATATATGTGTGGTAACACAATAAAAATGTAAGCAATCCCCTATACCCTATACAGTCCAACGAAAAAAACAATTACCATTGAATGATATTGTTGTCCAACAAAAACAGTAACCACCAACTAACGGAGAATGGGTGTAACACCACCACCATCCGCAATGCAATTTTTCTTTATACCATTCTCATGTTTGGGTGTCATATCTCTCTTATAGTGTGGCAAAGAAAAATGTGTTTCACGTTATAAGAATATCAAATTTAAGAACTGTAAACAGTTTGTCTGGCTTTTTTAAACATCCCGTATTCTGTCCGTTAAATTTTTCCATCTTTCTGTTTTTCACCAGATCAAAATAAGAAAAACGCGAAGAAAATACAATAAAAAAAAACAGAACAGAGAAACGAACACAATAATAATTTTTCTCTGATAATATTCTAAACGTTTATAAATGAAAGGAAACCAAATACATAGTTGAAGTACAAGTGGAACAATTTGAATGCATTTTGTATTCACTATTTATCCCCGAACCCAGCATATGCAATGAATTGGTACAACGATTACATAAGTTTTAATGTTGCATACTCTCCAGAAGCCAATGATAACAGCAGTTAGCCAAGTCCATTTTTCATAGTCAATGTATTGTAATTCTTTTTTTTTTGTAGTTTTTCATTCATTTCCTTGTCGGGAATTTTTTTTTAAACTCTTCCACCAAATAAACGAGATAAAAATATTTATTCAACAATTCTTTGTTTTCTGTTATTAAAAAAAAGTCTTCTCATCCCTTCTGGCTAGTAGTTAAATTAATACACGAAATTCGCGTTTGAAATGGAATATAAAATCCGTTGTTTCTCATCCACGTCATTGAACGAATTTAAGTGATACATGAGTCAGCCATTAGCAATGCTTACAGTGGAATCGTATCGTATTATTTCCGCATAATTGCCATGAATAATATCGAATTAATTACCCAGATTAAATTCATAACACAAAATTCGTTTGAATTGGTTCCCACCACGATGCATAGTTAATCGACCACAATCATTTATGAATTACATGTAATATGACATAAACACAATAATGGATTACTGTTGTCTCGTCATTAAATTCAACCAGGTAAACGGATCCATAAAATCATGTACCTGAACAACTGTCATCAAATTCCCAATACACTCAATTGTATACGATAAACGCAATTTTATCTAATAAAATTTAAGTGTTTCCTAAACGATTATTACTTTTTCTTTTCAACGTTTTTATTAAATGTTTAAGGAAAACAATAGTTTAAAACACATCATCCAAATAATATTTATTGGATATTAAATTTCAATATAAAATATGCAAGAATAGTTTTACCATTTTCTTTTTACAATCTTCCATGTTTTCTTCTAATCTTCAATCAGTTTTCAAGAGCGGGAAAAATTCCCTTTTTACGGTCTTCTTATTCCAACTAAAATGTTTCCGGGCTTTTCACATAAGTTTAAGTGAAACCTCCCCGGTAAGCGATGAATGACAAACTTTTCCATTAATATGAAACACAAGAATGGCAAAGTCCCATTCTTAAATCGTATGCGAAAAATTCGACTTAGATTTTCCCACGAATGTACAAGAAAAGAATTTTAAAGTTTTTCTTTATAAAACTAAAACATAAAACATTTTTCATGTCTCTAAGTATAACCCTTCTGAACTTTATTTTAGCGAAATTTTTTATTTTTTATATTTGGTTGCCTATTTGACGGTTAATTCTAGCCAAAAATCTCGTGAAATGAGTCAAAAAGAAGAGAAAAAACTAACTGAAGCACCACTGAATTTATTCATCTTATTCTATGTTGACGATGGACTTGAGTTGACATCTGAATTGGTTAAAATTTTTAGCAAAATATCCTTCAGCTGGTGACTTTGACGATTATAAACTTGAATCCATGTTCTTTTCTTATAGAGCTTTTCATTGAAAAGTTTATATCTGGCACACGATTGTCATACGGATTACGGAATATTTTATGAATAAGATAGAACTATATGTATGCCGACCATTTTATCATCCAGGAAATCTGTATTAAAGCACATTAGAAATAATTTGACATCATTCTCACCTGTATATTGAGAACGATATAAAAACCATAAACCAAGAGCTTAATTTCAATGCAGTACTCAAAATCACTATCTTAACTCTCATATAACACATTCCAGTATTAACTTCCTTTAGCACCAATAAAAAATCACCCATACTTCAATTTAAATAGACCATAACACTGGTAGATGACATTCTTTTTGGCTTTTTAGGAGAATTGCTGACTCCAATCGTATATGACTTATTCAAGTAAAACATTTTTTATTGCATTCAGTCGTACATGGTTCAAACTCAAATGTGATTAAATTGACTGACATCTTTTTATTGTTTTATTTTCTTATATTTTCATTTCTACGAAATTGCTAACCCCCCTAGATTTATTTAAAAAGGATTCAAGAATTTAGAATCCACAACGGATGAAAGTGATATCATGAAATGAATTACACATGGGAATTGATAATGTTACTAAAAATAAAAGTACAAATATTAAAAGTCAAATCACATTGATTTCTTTTTTTCACTTTGATGTTATCAATCAAAAGAAAATGATAGAATAATTAACTTTCCATATTCATTATAGAATTGATTTTTTTTTCTTTTAAAACATTAAGGAAAATGTTAGAAAATTCATACTGACTGCGATACGAATTGTCGTCTGTTTAAAATTTAATTCTACGTTTCTTATCTCCTTATTGAAAATGAAAGTAATGATATTAAAGTACTTGCGAATAAAAAATAAACTTTAAATTTAACGATATTGAATAAGCATTCACTTGATATCATTTGAATTTTATACCAAAAACTGATTGAACTGAATCGATGAGTTTTGTGTAGTCAAATAAAAAAGTTTTCTTTTTCTTCCCGTATAAATTTTATTAAATAACTTAATACCTAATGTGATTTTAGTAATATACCAAATGGGATGCAATGGATACAAATACTATTGAAATAAGGGGAGAAATTCAATTCAAGTGAGTAGAGAAGAGACACATTGGGAGTGAAAAGATCTTTGAGGATTAATTGTAAGCCATTATTCTGTAAGGATTTACGACTCATAGCCACATTAGATACGAATACTTTATTGGTATTACTATAAACGTACTCAACCTTATCGAAACTGTGAAGACGAAATGAAACAGCGAATTCCTTTAATTTTATTGTTTTGAATGATAGAGCATATTTATGATGACATGGAAAATCAATTCTCATACACACAGACAGACTAACTTACTTTCTTCCCCTGAACAAATTATCATTCAAAGCTCAAGAGTATTTTCAACCCATTCCATATAATTCATACTGTACACAGTAAACGGTTTTTGATAGCAAAAATTTCATTACTAGCTTTTAATTCAATTAAAATTCATTTGTTACCAAAAATTTAAATAAATTCCATTAGAATGATTCAACTGTTATCAATAGTTATCAATGGAAGTATTCAAAAGATTCTAAAACTCGTTATGAATTTAATTGATTTATCGTTAAATTGAATCGAAATTGATATGTGTACTACATGAATTAAATATTTGTTCCATTATTGCACATACATAAATACAATCGATTGATGCAATAATTTATCTGATTAAAATATATAATTGATGATACAAGCATCAAGTGTATTTGTCATTTATTTCATTGAGAAATGTACTCCACTAGGAGATTAATGGATCACTAACAGATGACAAGAAGAGACACTTCTTAAATGACTCGTTCGTTTTTAAACTTTTTTATATTTTGTGGAGAATTTACTTAATTAGACAGAGATTTATTCAAAGGTCAGTAAATACCCGAATTAACTTTCAACCTAAAACGACATAAAAACAAAATTCACTGCAGCAAATGCAAAGTGAATTACTTTAAAGAAAAATCAACTGTAACATAAAAAACTTGACTAACTTTTAATTATCCAACTTGAATGGATTTAAACTAGTTTTAACTGAAAAATAGCAGAAATTCTTTAAATGGTCTCTTATCTACCGAAACAACACACAATTTCAAAACTTTTATTTTTATCAAATGTAAAATTGCATTTAAAGAGACCCAAATGACTAATACGATACCGTTTCAGTAATTCACTGATCTTTGAAATTGATTTAAATTCATTCAAGCTACGTTATCATTAACTCTAATGGGGATAAGAAGAAGCCAACAACAGAAAAGAATAAATAAAAAATTCACCGAATTCAATTGCCAACATTGCAATACAAAATTCATGTTTGCAAACATAAAAGAACAAAAATGGTAAACATATTCAAATTTAATATTTCTACCAATCCATATTGATTTATCTCATCAAAATTTTAGATTTCTTTTACTTGAAGCCTCTTACATTTGTCTTTTTCTTTTCCATTGGCATAAAAATAAAAAGAAAACTTCAACCAAACAACAAGATGAACATGTAAAAAAATATAATTTTAATTTTTACTTGCAATCCATTCGAATATGTTGGAAAAAAAGTATACATGCATACAATCATTTCAAATAATTTATTCAAATAGAGTCAAATTTATATTCATATGCCAGTCATTTTGGGTGATATGGCTCCTTTACTTTCAGTTCAATTGCTGGTAAAGAAGGATTTTTGAACAAAAACACATTCATAAATAGCATTAAATTTATGCTGAGTGAAATTATAATATGGAATTCGTCCAAAATACACAGAATAAAAAACACACATACAGTTCATTCCTATATGGGAATATAAAAATTGATTTGCTTACCCATCAACTAGGGAAAGTTGAACCCCAACTCTGACGAAAGGAACCATTCAATTGTATTTTCACAAAAATCAAAAGTTTCAAGTTCTTTTTTTTCGTTTTGCTCTACAATTTTCAATCGTTTTGAATTTAAATTTCCCTTCAAATTTTTTTTTCGTCGATTGCTAGCTTTTACATTTCATTCAATTTTTTTTTGTTTCTCATCTGGTTTATACACAAAGTGAGCGCCCTTTTTTACAAATGATGAGTGACCTTCTCATTTGAATGTCTTATTTCAATATTTACACATTTTTTTTTTTACTTGGTAGACAGAACACCAATAACCCTTGTGTGCACATCTACTAAAAACCTATCACTTTACCTGGAATTCAAGTTTCCATCATAAAGCAATCCTTCTCTATATCTCCGTAGTGATACATTTTAAATAAATTCAAATTTATTCAAATATTAAATTATGTTAAGTTCATACTTTAATATATTCACAACTCATGAGTACCATTTCCCTTCAATCTAAAGAAAAAACCGTTGATATTGTCTCAACTGGTTGCATATTGCGTCAGTTTCAACATAAAATGAGATCTAATTAGCACCACGCGTATTTATTTAAGTAGTTACCAAGTAGAATAAGAAATCAAAAAGAGAAAAATTTAAAGAAACTCATTGAAGTACTTAGTTTAAAAAACTCCATTAAAGTCTCACTTTTTATATAGAAAACCAATGATTTCTGATGGGAACCACATTGACATACCGTTTTCTACATACATGCCATTAACCAGGAAATACTTATAAAATACACGATATGAAATTAAATGAAGAATGTCATATGCAATTTATTGAAGTAAAATTTATTTTATATTACCTAGCAGGATGTTGAAAACACCTCCTACTGGTTTCACAGATTTTTTCTTTATTTCTACCTTTGACAGCCAAAAAGAATACGAGTATACTACTGCTTTTGTAATACCGTCATTCACCGAAAGTACAGCATCATATACAGAACCACAGTAATGGTTCTAGTATGTGAAAGAGAGCATTATATTGAAGAGCATAAGGCAATTAAATTATTCGCACAAAAAAAAGGTAAATTGAATATAAATTCACTGTTCATAACTTAAGGCTTAAGTCTCCCTTCCATCATTTTAAATTATACACTTTTCCTTAAAGCTCTTATTCGCGTTCAAACAGATAAAAAAAAATTCCCGAGTTCATACCCATCCATTCTGTACTTTTATTTGTTTATACAACCCCAAACGATTGCACGTACTGTTTCTTCTAGGATTCATTGCTTTTGCATATGCGAAAAAAAAAACGGTGAAATGGAAATTCCATCACTTTGTCTCCTTACGTTTTATTTTCTGTTGCTTATTCGTAATACGCAACCAAATGTTGGTATATCCAGACACGCACAACATTATGAAATGAAATGAAAATATAAAATATCGACATGTTTTACATAAAAATCATTTGTGTGTTGAAAAGACGAAAGGATGGATTTTTCCTTTAAAAAAAAAGAATAGAAGGTAAACCATATAAAATCATCCTTTTCAACAAACGACTGGTGTACATTGTATATGAAACAGAGACTCAGATGTCTCAACGGCTTTCCAATTGAACACCGCGTGAAGAGTTTATGATTTTTCGTATTATTTTTCTTGCCGCCGTAGCACTAAAATGTACAAACATATGAATACATTTCATGTTATTCAAATATGTTTGAATTTCATATAAAATCATTCATGAAATGCAAACCAACAAAAGAAAATTTTTGAAAATAGTGAAAAGAAAAACAGAGAAATTCATGAAACAGTTTCTTATCACCTTCCAGACATTTATTTCATCAATTTAATTTATGTATTTTCCCTTTAAGATATTTTACAATCGTAACCAACGATGTCTGACAACCAATAATATTTGTACCAAATGCAAAAAACGCAAGAAATTCTATACTCTTTCCATTATAAAATAAAAATAATCAAATCAATTTTTATATACGAACGCAATAAGAATAAATCAAACATGAACCAAAGAGTAATTGAACATGTTCCAGACAACGCTGAAGACATTCTAAAGTATTTATTCCAGGAAAATGAAAATTCTTCATTTTTAATATTAGAATGAAAAGAGACACAAATCTTCAGCATTTCAATACACAATTAGAATCAAAAATAAATCGTTTCCAAATAGGAAAATCTCCAAACAGAAACGGAATCCAAAATAATTTCTTAGTTTAAAATAACATTTAGTTAATATCATTTCACCTGCCCTCAAGCAAACCAACTCAACCATATTACCAAATACCCATCTCCAAAAAGAACCGAATTTCTAATGAAAACTAAATAAATTTTTATGAATTCAATTGAATAAATTCTTTAATGAAATGTTTTTATTATTGAAACCTGTGTTATTAAGGACAATACAGGAACAAAAAAACTGTATAATAAAAACTGAATATTCGTATATCGTTCAACAAAAAGCAAATGACATTCGAAATTGGTTTAAAATATTTCAATATTCCTTTTCCATTTAAATTGAAAAATTTTCTTTTAGGGGATATAGAAATACACTAGAGTACCCATACTAAATTGAAAAATAATTTAAGAAAAAATACTCAGGTTTTGTGTCAGTGGTAGTATCAAACAGACTGGACACAATGACATAATTATGCAATTGAATAGTTGAAATTACCCATTTTTATGGAATGATTGTTGAAAGCCAAATGATAAAACATTCAATGGTTATGGTTCTGATATCCGAAAGATGATGCCAATATATTCATACAAATTCAATAAAGTTTTACTTGTTTCAGATCTTTTTATTTTCTTTGCTTGATCATTCCACTCCATATTTCTGTTGTTCACTAGAGAATTTGTTTTTGATTGCTACCTTTATCAAAACTCATAAAATGTTTCCATCAATTGCTCATCTCTCAGCATCTCAATTTGAACGATAACAGCCAAAACATTAGAGACTAAACTACCCTTTAAACTCAACTCTCAAGTTCACAACAACAACAGAATGAAAAAAAAAAACCGTTTATTTTCATCGTTTTAACTTCAACCATCTAAATTCTTAGGATCCGAATCATTCTCAATTTCCATACGGTTGTTATGTTCAGTTTATTGAAATTCTTACATAATCAATGAAAATAAATATGAATAAATTCCATAAGCACACTATTATAAGGTATATATGCCTATGGGTGGATCATTTAGAGTTACTTTGGTCTTCTATTCTTGTATCTGTGCATGAACCAACGACAACCATTCAATAATTTGTACTGCAAACGAAAGTATCAACGATCATATTTATACCTTAGCCCCAGTGGCACTTATACTATCCACTTGAATCAAGTAGTTAAGCACAAGAGTATCGTTAAAGTACCTTCATCATTTTGCACCATTTTCCTTTCTTTTTGCTCTTCTTTATTTTGCAAAATCCCCAAGTAAAAGATGGTTTATTTCGATTTTGCGAACAATTTAACCGCACCTTTATCAAGAATCGCATAATCTTAACGTTAACGGTACGAATTGAACACTTCTCATATTCTATGACACATTTTTTCTATGACGTTCATTTCAACACCCATTTGCGCCTCGTTTTTTTAACGGTATCGGTTCATATTGAATTCGAAAGGTAAAAAACACATTGAAAACCAAAAAAAAACGGCAAGATAGGATTTAACTTGTGAATGAAATGATAGAAAAAAAAGGAGAACTGTTCCATAAATTTTTATGAACTTAATATTGATATAGAAAGAGCAGTATAATTATATATAAAAGTGCTAAATTGGCCCATATTTTCTTCCTCACCTTCTTATCATTACCCCTATTGGCTATTCACTGTATTGGACTGTTATACTTCAAGACACAAGGTGGCGAAAGATTGAAATGTACGATATATTAAATCATTTATCATTTGAATGAGGAAAGTCATACGGACAAAGATAATTAATAAGATTGTATACTTTAGTGTCAACGGTAACCTCATTATAAAATTTATCTACAGTTTGATATCCACCGACCACACCATCACACCAACATCATAATCAAAGAAACATTGAAAATATCGCATGTTAAACTGGATTTTGGTTTTACATTTTTTATTTATGTTTCTCTCAGAGAAACAAAAAATATCAAAAGTTTTTGTAATGGAATATCATAACAGTGACATTTGAGGAGATTTTTCATTCGCCATTCAATGTCATAAAAACGCATAACAAACATATTTTATTTCTGTTTTTACCGGTGATCATTTTTCATATTTTATATGGTACACCATCGTCAACATCACCATGCCAGGTAACCATGTAATGTTAGACGAAAAACTTTTTCCTTTTTCTTATATCAACACCGTTATATGTATATTGTCGAACATCAACCGCGAATAAATAAAAACCATCACAAATAAATAAAAGCTTCCTGTTAAAGTTCATTCAAATATGTTTATGTTTGTTTAACAAAACACAAAAAATACATTGAATACCATAATTCAAATGTATCTGCCATAGAAAATGAATAACATAAAGGTGAATTCATATTTGACATTAATTATTGCTAAATGGTTATGGGATACGTTAAAGCTAAAAATAATTCGCATGAAATGATTCACCATTGGTGAAAATTGCATAAATAAGTTAAATTACATTTCGTCTTTTTTTAAAAAACAATGTATACCGAAAGAAACCTTTCATTTTCTTTTATCATTAAAGAGGTTTCTCACTTTATTTTGAAACATATCAGGAATATCGTTTACAATTCACCTAAATACTTCAAAGTGTCTTAGACATTTCATCAACATCTGGGTTTAATGAAAATTATTATAGAAATTTTCCTGTTTCTTGTACTTCAATAACAATTTTATCAGAACGATATATACGTTGACACAGTCATCTCATATCTCTTCTCTAAATGTGTTTTCTCTGTCTGAAATTACTTTGAATTACTTAAATTCACTGCCAATTAAATACGTCAAATTTCCTTATAATTTTCCACGTATATCAACTTGTTTATATCGGTGGTTATATATTAAACATACTTTCCTATGAGTGATAATTACATTTATGTATATTAATTGTCTTGGGAACCGCATAATTATACTCTCAACGAGATTATCATTCACTCATGTAATTCGTAATCCTTTAATAGTTAGTAATATTCGCTCTAATCCTAAACTAATATTAATTCTGATGACAATTAGATTAAATTGAAGAAGATAAAATACATGATTTATCCTACATCTTGATAATCTAAGATTCCATGTTATTGAAATTCAACAATCGTCACATTTTCAATACCAGAATTGGCTGAATAAGAATATTAGAGTCGTCAGTTATCAAACACTAATTTACAGCGTTAAATCAATAATTCCATTACAATGGAATTCTTAAAATTATATTGAATTTAGATTAGATTTATCTTTAAAGTACACCAAAAGATTAAGAATTCTTATTTTAATTAATTATTCAATCTAATTATTATTCGTTCCTTGGTATTGCATACCAATTTAGCCAAATAAAAACTGTTTTCCACCTAACTTAACTGTTGTTCCGTTACACAAAACTGTAGCAATAGAACCTCAATACCCACCACCATAGTTTTTCATATTGAAGAACTGAAATTTATTTCGTTTGCATTTCAGAATTTCTAATTAGGTGTGTGCTCACCGTTAAGCTACAAGTTCTGTATTTTCCCAAAAGTCACATACCGTCTCATACTCTTCTATTTCATTTTTCCCATTTGCATTATCCCCAAACAAAATTTCGTGAAAATTTGATGAAATCGTTCCATTAATTCTTTAATTACGTAAAATTGTAATCTCCTTAGTGATAAATTATTTGCATGTATTCCATTGAATTGCTAACTGCTCTTCATCGTGTTTCATTTTGTATATTATTACCATCACCATCACCATCACCACTTGCCTCAAAAGCAGAAGAAACCAACGATTTCAAATAGAAGTCAACTCTTATTTAGACAATTTTTACATCACATCATCTCCGGACAACAAATGCGAACTGGTGAGGAGGAAGGTGCCAGTTTTCTTGATATCATTCAAAGTGATATCAAATTCCCAAAATGTACATAAATTATTTCATGAGATATTTACTTTTATGTTTTATGCCATATTGTTAGTGTTATTATTACTTGATGTCAGTCTCTGTTTCCAATCACCATATCTATTGATATGATGGCATGGGAACCACCTCAGTTGGAGACCATGACAAAGAATAATAACAGCAGCACGAGTATGGAAAGAGTACTAAAACACCGTATTGGAATAGCCCAGGGGGTATTCCATTCAATATTGATCGAAATGAGAAATCAATAAGGACATCAAACCAAACGCGAGAAAATAATCCGAATTCATATAGGCGATTGTCAGGTATTTGACTATGGAATGTTTTTCATCATACCACCACTTGCACTCTATAATCTGGCCACCATCATCATTTGAACATAATTCTCTTTTGGTATCGCATCGAATTGCTTTGCTTTATTGAGCAATGTAATTCCCTTTTTGTGTTCAATCCATTCAATAAGCGACCAGTTTATTGTAATAAGTGACTCAAAGTATCCACATAAATGGTTGTACGAGGTCACTATTGTGACCTTAAACAAAAGCTCATAAGCTGGTTTTTCTCTCCTCTTTTCTTATGTTTATATTTGAACTGTGTGTATCCCCATTTCCCTGTAAACCATCTCGTTTCTTTATATTTTGTTTCTTTTTTCTTTTCCTGTTTTTGTTTCATTCTGGTCTGTTTCATACTCACATTTTATTTGCCGACTGGGCGTTGAAAACCAGTCAAAGAAAACTCTTAAGTATTTTAAGTTCAACACATGTTGCGCTTTTTCAGATTTATCCGGTTCGATGTTCGTTTTTGCTTCTTGTTACAGCTTTTTTTTTTTATTCCATTGAATTTATTATTAGAGACCCTTGTAACTGAGGCTACTAATCATACATGATTTATGTACTGCCAGTGCTCAACCAATATACAACCATCCACCCAAAACCTCAACCCATAAAAACAAAAGCCTTTGTTTAGGCCGATTATCATACTGAA
This sequence comes from Coboldia fuscipes, assembly GCA_001014335.1. Taxonomy (NCBI): domain Eukaryota; kingdom Metazoa; phylum Arthropoda; class Insecta; order Diptera; family Scatopsidae; genus Coboldia; species Coboldia fuscipes. Next base: position 35,115 of record JXOR01000226.1, read on the forward strand.
AGTGAACTTTATCCCATCCATTATTGGATTCATCCAAGAACTTTATTTTTACGATTTCATGTTTTCTTGTTTTTTGTTTTTCTTTTGAAATTGATGAAGTGCTTGACATCGACTTATTTTTTGTCAGTTAGAAATTTTCATTTATAATGAAATAATTTAATTAGAAATTCTGTACAGTACCAGAATATCAAAAATAACATTCTAATAAACGATTTTATTTTCAACTATTCAGTTATGATAACTTTTGTTCCTTTACCCTTGGAAAACGTACAACTTTTTTTTGATCGGTTGTGGATTAAACTTCTTATTGAAACAAATTATTAGAAAAGTTTTCCACATCATAACACTAATGAATATGTGACTTTCTGTTTCATGTTACTTCTACACTCCTACTCATTCTCTTTTCAGCTGCTTTAAAGAAATATAAATGTCACTGATCCTTGCAAACATGCAATTATCATTTATGTGGAAGTGAAAGGAACAAACAACGAAAAATGTACAACATGAAAAATATTTATAATAATAACCTTCCATCTTGACATTTCATATATGAATTCTTTAATAAGAAAGAAATTTTAAAGTTTCTTTTTTTTCTGTTCAGTCTCAACGCCCGACATCAGATGGAAGTCACGTCTTCGAAACTAAAGTTAATTTAAGATTATAATAATGTGAATGTGTGCAAGTCTTAGCCAACCGTATGGAAACAGGAGAACAAAAAAGGAAAGATTGAAAACTTTTCTGTACTTGCTTAAGCTCATGGGACATGTCGAACGTTCATGTGCCACCTTCTGTGATCTCTTTAAAAACCGTTTTATATTTTCACTTGTAAAAGAAAATTCATATTAAAGATAAATTTCACTTTAACTTTTGCACGGGTAATTGTTTGACTCTCTCATACAACCATTCTATGATCAATGCCAATATTAAAAGGTGGCGATAATACCGTCATTCTTATTAGTGATTTCCTTAATGGTATTACGTGAACTCAACACATACACCCACGTCTAAGAATTCTTCAACTTGACCCAGTCAACAATGAATAGAAAAAGTTCGACACATATTCTCTGTTCGCTAGGATCTAGTAAGATTTACATATCCAATTGATACATTCTATTTTCGTGCTTTTAAGTACTCTTGAAAAACAACGTTTATGATCCTCTAATTGATGTTGCACAGCAACAGATCTTCGATTCAGTTTCAACGCCACTCATGGGTGACGATTCACTCCCACCTCCCATAATATACTGAAACAAATGACACGTAGCAAAATGAATATTGTATTAGCTTTACTTACATCAATTTTCATCTGCTCATCTAGAGAGGACTTTGTGAAAATGAATGAGAAAAAAAAATGGTTTCACTTCGCATTTGTTTAATACTGGACCCAACTAATATCGAATGTAATGAGCACATAAACATTTACACCGAAACTAAGAGACGGTTGAGGTAACAAAAATAAATTTAACAACAACAACAACAACTGAGAACTAACAACAAAACTTTATATTCAGAGACAAATAAAAAATAGAAGAAAATACCAAAATGCGATTACACATCTGCTATCAACGGCTACTGGTGAATTGAAAGCCCTTCAGGATAATAACGAGTACGATGAACACAGAGGAAAAAAATATTACAGATCCATTCACTAGACTAAAAGCATTTTCATTAAACCTTAATGGGTATCGATGCTTTCTACGTTCAGTAGTTTTATTTTTGGTACTGTGTTGTTGTTGATGTACCAGTCTCCAATGATACACATGACCAAAACCTGTAAATCGGTTTGAATTCAATAGAAAATTCAATGAAACTCAACCACACGTTCATTGAACATTGTAGCACAAAAAAAGGAAGAACGAACCACCAAAAACGGATTGGCAGTCGATGAAAGTGGAACCAACCATCAGTCCCATAAAAAAATTACATTTTATCACCTCTCATTTTTACTTTGACAAAAGTTCAATTGTTCCCAGGAATAAAAAAACATTATCGTACTTTTTCTACTCTCAATTATAGTCCAGTTCCATCTGCTGTTGTTACTTGTTAGTTTTTTTTCGTTTTGGTCCAATCGAAAAAAATTTAAGTATTGAAAAGAATCACATGTAGAGAAATAGAACACAACTGAACAACCAAACAAAAAGTATTAAACACAATACCATCAAAAATACAGATTACACATAAACGATTTTAATTGGAAAAACGTATCCACTTACCAATAACCGTTTAACTGAATACTTTGTCCAAAACCATTTTATTATTCAGGTAGCATTCAAAGTTGATTACAATTGTTAATATTCCCCATCTCATTCCGAAAAAAAAAAACAAAACGTACTGTCAGATTATGTGTACTCACATAGAAATTTCATTCAAAATGGATGATTACGTTAGAATATTGCAATTAAATATCAACTTAATGAGGCATCCGTAATTTGGTTAATGTGATTAATTAAAAGTTCAATAATTTGTGATTGATACAACACATTGATTTATGTCACTTAATCGGCTTAAGAGTGCCCAACCAATCATAACACCGTTGAATGGAAAAGCTAAATATGAACATAAGATTCATATCGTTCACGAAATTAAAAACGTTAATAAAAGAACAAACAGAAAATGGGAATCCACAACACGAATTGAATGAATTAAATCAACCTTAATTCCGATGATTATCCAACATTATTATGTGTTCAATGTCATTGAATCAACGGTTACATTGAATGACATTATTTCTTTCTTTTTCTCCTCTCTTATTCTTCCTGCTGATACTTTTTTATTAAAATTAAGCGAAAACCGAACAAAAAAACGGAAACATGACAGTAACAACGTATTATTATGAACAAAATAAATGTTAAGATGGAAATATATCGAAAAAGAAATATCCAAGTATTTTTTCATTAAAACATTCTTCTGTTCAGTTTACATGAAATTCATGAAAGTTAGGCACCAGAAAAGGAAAAACTCATCTTACGTTGATACATTTCCCTTTTATTGTAACATGATGAACAAAAAAGCGTCACCTCTGACGAGCACAATGAGTGCCATATCGCCTAAGGATTGGTATCCCATGAAAACCGTCAAATCGTATCGCCATCAACTCTCTAACTAAGTTGTTTTGTGGTCAAATTGTTTTACTTTCTTTTTTCCTTTACCATAGCCATGAAAATTTAACTCCCACCCTGTCCCCATAAATGGGTAGCGTTATAATCTAATTCAGTATTTTCCAATTTCCATTCTCTATTCTTTTTTTTTTTCATTTCTTGTTATTTTTTTATGAATTTTTTGATTCCCAGTTAGTCTCTTTTCCCCCATTGGACTTGTAGCCGAAAGAAATATTATCATTGTTGGCTAGGAACTTAACCATCCCATCCGTCACCACAAAAATGACATTTCTTTTCACTGGAAAATAAAAGTATTTCGGGTATTTTTTCACTCACTCGTTCCATCTATCTCAATCTCTGGTTTTCAAATAAAGTCTAGAGAAAACAATAGAAATTGACTTGTCAGAACCGTCTATAATCCGTAGATTATGGGTGAGGAATACGCCTTATGGCAACGATTCCATAATTAATTTATAAATGGAAAATAATATAAAATTCCATATCTCTAAACTTGCATAACTACACCAAACTGATGGAATTCAAAAAAGTATAACGGCAGACTATATCATTTGGTTTCAACTACCCTCTTTTGTAGGCGTCACTCACTTATTCGCCTAACCATATCCGTTTCACGCCACATTATACACCATCAAAATATGAATATAAAGTATTTAAAATATACAAAAAAATTGAAAATATAAAATAGTTAAAAGTGGTTTGTCCTTCTTTTTATTCTACCCCATAAATGGCAAACCGAAAGCTTCAAACATTGAAACCATTCCTCAGTATTTCATACATTAGGCATCATACAAATAAAGTCCTGAACTTTTATTAGAATTGAACGCACCATAACAAACTTTGAGCCATATCGAAATTTCAAAGAAAAAAAAAGGAAAAATAAAACAAATTCTTTTTCTGTAAATCTGCAATTTAAATTTTCTTTTTTTTTTGTCGTTGTAATTTAACCATTAGACTGTCCATATGGTCCCAGTACATTTAAATTGGGCATTGTTTCGAAGTGATGGTATGAGTATTTGTTAGCATATCATGGGAATGCTATGCATAAATATTAATGGTCCACACTCGACATGATTCACTTCTGGTACCACATACAATCACATACACTCACGCAAATACACAAGTGGGTGGTAGGAGAATTCAAAGTGTCTCTTTCAAGCTTTCATTTTAACATCCGGAAATGAAAAAGGAGGACAAAATAAATTTTAAGTAAAAATTTGTTCGGATACAAAAGACTCACTTCAATTCCTCATATTTGGCACTCATACACACCAACAAACAAAAACCTCTGAATAGTAAAAATATCAAAATCATACACAGCATCCATATAAAAGATTCGTAAACAAAAAAGTTTCCTTTTCATATTTATGGTGAGCCCATTTACATTCATTACAACTAAAATGAAAGAATATTCATTCACCATTTGGTATTCTCCGTCCTTACACTCCATCTAAATTGTATTTTCCTTCACTTCTACCAGTTAGTTAAATAACTGAGATTTTCTGGTAGCCAAACATACAAAAAAGCCTAAGAATATGTTGTTTAATAAACTTTATCTACCGCATAATAATAGAATTCAATTTTCCACCAACGCACACATGCACTTTTTTCCTCTATACATCATCCAACTATACAGCCATTACCTCGCACTATACATAACTACAATGTGACCAAAGTTTCATCCACCATAGTAAGAAACCCAAAATGTAATAATAAATCATAAAACAATTCACCTGGTTGATTTGATTGTTTTACCATGCAATTTGACCTCGCCGGTCTTATTCAATTGCCCAAAAGAAAAGACCACCAAAAAGGTCTTGCTGAGTTGCAGAAATGTCTTGATCTCTATTATTCATCGTCCAACAACAAAATCCACACACACACACATATAATACAATTTCATTCCCAGTCAAACGAATAAATTTACACTGGAAAAGTTAAATTCATAAATAATTAGCAAATGACTTGGTGTGGTCATGAAATGAATGAACCATCTTCAACATTGTTATTACCAACCTCTTAATTCCATTCAACTGCGATGAATTAAAGAAAGAAAAAAAAATAATTCTAGTTTTATGACAGATGAAAAGAGATTTCATTTCATTTAAATTAATTGCTCCAGTAGAAGCTAGTAAGTAAACTAACATTTATGTTGATAGCATAACTTTTATATTCACAGCTATTCCTTTAATTATTTCCCAAGAACTGCATTCTAAGTTGCAACCAAAAAAAATATACGCAAACTGAATGGACTTGACTAACAGAATAATCGCAATATGAAAAAGTGCAACATACAAATTTTACATCAGACTTGATTTAACCGACAAATCCAAGCACCAGATGCTGTACACATTGTGAAACATAATTTAATACATTAACTTCATTTATGAACCTCCACGGATATTGAATTATTATGGTTCATCGTAGCGAAATCCATGACGAAAAAAACACATATTTGAATCAAGGGAGAATAAAAAATTATATTCTTAAACTTTTCCATACAACAAGGAGACGAAAAAAAAAAAAATAAAATAAAAACAACTGGAAAAGCATAAAAAATAAAGAAACCGTTGAAACATTTTCCTACCTGTATGCCGTTGATTTTTTTTGCTTTCTTTTTGATTAAATTTAATCAGACCCCGGAGTAAAGTTTTCTTTATGCTACTTGTTTTCATTGAATGTCCAAGTACTCAGTCAATGCTACCCTCTAATATAATTTTTATTTAAAACGGTAGATAAAAGCATAGAAACAACAGAACCGTTAAAAGTAAAAAAAAAAAGAAATGAACAGAAGAATAAGAAAAGAGTGAAAAAGCGACATAATAATTTAATTAAATTTCATTAACTAAGCGATACCAACAACTCCTTCAATACAATTTTTCAAATTAATCAGAAGTACATTAAGACCATTTATAATTACATGGTAATATCGAACATATTGAATATGTTAATACCATTCAAACGAATTCAAATAAGCAATAAGAAAAAGTTCATCAAAACATATAAATTACTGTTTACTATCAAACAAAAACAATGTACAACTCAAAGCACAAAGACAATTGCAATTTTAATAAAATCAACTCCTTTGACATTTGAATAAGTTCAAGTTGTAATGGTCAAAAAATGTATTATCTCTTCATATACAATGTACGCCTTCGGTTATTAAATAGCATAAAAACGAAAGAACAATTTCTTCAGAAAAGCAATCTTTTCATTTCAAAGTAAACAACAAAGGTAATTCTTTTCATTATGCAGTATCAAAGTGAATTTATCATCTTCAATAGTGGATGCTATTTACAATTACATTGAATAATACTATTATTCTCAAGAAAAAGGACATTTTTGTATGCCACTGCAATTTCAAAGTTCCTACATAATCAAATAACTTTAAAAACTAAATTACTACGCTATCGTTTCTTCCAGAGAAATTCATTCTCCTTATCCTACACCATTACCACCACACCTGATGAAACGATTAGACCTCATCAAACTTCAATTCAGGTATTCAGGAAATCATTTTTACTTTCTATTCACAGGATTTTCACTTCTAAACGAAAAACCAAACATACAACCATACGATATATGGAAAATACCATCATCTTATCAAACAAGGAAGCTGTTAAAAAAACGGAAGAGATCAAATATACAACATTGAAAGTATCATTGAAAAACTGAATAATTTTCTTTTCTCTGTTACATTTTACTCTACCACATCTCTATATTGTATTATAGGCACGTGAGGTAATCGAAACCATATCAAATGGATATTGTTGTTATTCGTAACAAGATAATTTAATAAATGATCTTTGATGCCACACACACAACCATTCCATATATCATGCCGAATAGTAATCTCAATGTCTGTTTTATTCGATACCACGTGGCAAATCCATATAATTATATTGTGTTGTTTGAACATTATTCGGTTATTTTGTATTGGAACCGATAAGCTACCAAGAATATTTTTGAGAGTCAAGTCTTTGTTACATTCTCATTTGTGTTAGCTTACACAGCCAAATCTTCAAGTCTTATTAATATTTCAATTCGGCACCCCCATCTTCAATTAAGGGTAGGTTTGTTCATGGTGGCACACCTTCTTCTGCATGATAAGAATTTATTGCAATATTCCGGTAATAAATTACATTCAACTGCTATTTTTCAAAACAAAAAATGAATACCAAAAATCGTGCCAAAAAGAAAACAAAAATCATCTCAAGCGATTGTTATTCTAAAAATCTGTCCACCTACAAAATCACAATGTACTCAAAACAAAATAATATTAATTTGTTTATATTTCTATGATTCCAGTTGATAAAGCCAATCAGTTGAATACCCTCCACAACGTATATATCAGTTCAATCTAAGAGTCTGCAGACTACTGAATAGTCAAGGTGGTAAAGATTTAAATTGATTAAAATTTCATGTTTTGATATAAAATCGATTTTTCAATTTTTGGTTGAGCAAAATAAAAACAATTTCAACGTTCACCCATCAGTAAATGTTTTGTTTAACAATTCAACTCCCAAATCTCACGTTTCACTATTGAAAGTCCAAAACATAACGAAAAAAATAAATATAAAAATGTATATTCTATTTATTTTCATCATTTAACAGAAAATAAAAAAAAAAAAAACAAAACAAAAAGGAAAATACGAGACCAGCTTTTCCCCATTATGGCTTCTCAAAATGAGTTTATTTAAGCCAAAAAACACATTTATATACTTCCAAATGGACTAACATACAAATAAATAATTGGAATGAGTAAAATTAAAAACAAATATTTATTAAATATTTCAAATGCTAAATGCAATTACTGTTTCAACTGGTCCACGATGGGAACAAAAAAACAACACAAGTGAAACTTAATTCCAATGGCGTTAGTCATCGTTTAGCCATAGGGAAACGAGGAATACATAACAAAAATAATTTAAAGCACAGCTTCAATGAAGTGAAAATTACTTTGTCCATTGCTCAATGGGCTTTTCACAAATCAACAAGAAACAAAATAATAAAAAAAAAAATTATACGGTGAATAAGTGTAAAAATCTTCATTACACAAAGCCTAAGTGAAGGATGCAATTAAAATAATTAGGGATTTTTACGGCCTCTCAGTTTTTTTTATTCTGGTCTTTGTTACATATTTCCTTTTATACAGCCAAGGCGATAAGTACAACGTTTATGGAAATTACAACATCAAATACAACCGAAAAATGAAAAAAAAGAACCGAATTTGCACAGTACAAATGAAAGGAATAAGAAGAAACACATCACATTAAGCTTTCATATAATTTCATCTTGTAATAACTTTAATTGTTGACGTTCCATGGACTGTGAAAAGGATTGCGTTAAACCGTTTGGTTTTTCTTACGGCTCGATTAATTATCATCTTCCAACGGATTTCTTCTCTTTTTTTTCTTAAATAATTTAACTAGAACGTTAGACTCTCTTATCACCCCACCGAAAAAACTTATTGAATGTTATAAATTAATGATTTTATTATTGTAGAAGTACCTCATAATTCGCACCACTTGCTGAACGATTTACAATGTTGATGAACTAAATTAAACATTTATTTTATTGATCCGCCAACCATGTCAGTGTAAATGAGAAAAGATAGTCAACCCACCATTGTCGATTAATTCCAAAGTATTCAACATCATTTAGAATATGCGAAAGTGAAAGAATCATTTTTATCACATTTTATGGAAAATGGAACAGCGACCAGAAAAACCAAAAAAAAAAAAGAAAATTTCCCCAACAAACTTTACTCAATGAATTAGAGTATAACTTCATATTAACTAACCTTTCACATAAGCTTTTGTCCTTCACTGAACTGAATTCAAACAAACAAAATTATTCCACGCTACCATAGAGTATAAAGAATTATTCAGAAAACAACTTCATATCATAAAATAAGTTAAACTGAGCAGAAAACAAAAAATCCTCGAGAGTACATGAAACATTGTCATATAAACTCAACAATGAAATGTGGAAATTCCCTTTCTATTTTCATCAAATATGAATCGGTATACCAAATAGAATCATTTAAAAACATGTTGGAAAATATTATTATGTTTGGTTTACGATTACCTATTCTATCTCTTTGTTTAACATTGCAAAACATTAATTTAACACTAATGATCCACTTCATTTCTTGTTTTATTTTTGCTTTTTTTCCTATTTTTAATAAAATAAAATCCCTTTTTGCCAAGTACCTCAAACATTCCATTGGACCATTAACTATTTTAACAGGAAAGTAACGCTACATCACATAATACACTTGAACTCCCTCAAACCATTGACATTTTTTAAATATCAAATATGGTTGCTGTTATTCACAGTATCAACAACACACAAATATGTTGTGTGCGAATTTCATTTTCACATATTCACAATAACTTTTCATAAATTTATCACTAAATTTTCCACGATAGATACATATTAATGCCTAACACGTTAACCCAACGACAACAAATTGTTGTCTTTTAGCTGATAACACAATGATACCGCATACTATTCATATGAAAAATATACAAAGTTTATAGCGGAAAATATTCCGCAAATAAAAAGGTTCCAAACAATGTTTACCGAAATCATAATAGGAAATATAAAACTCATATTATGTTTCACGTACTATATCATTTTAGCATTAGTATATTAACATGTTTCGTAAACAACCTAAATAAAATCATCCCTTTCTATTCAACGATAAGTAACCGTTTTCTTCACTATAACATCAATTTCAATATTATGAATTCATAATTAATGGTTATTCCATAAAAATTAAAATTATTTTTTTTCATTATTTAAAATAATTAATGCCATTTTATATTTAATGTTGATAAAGTAATTTCAATTTCTTTTCATTGCTCATAAATCTCAATGGTTCACATTAAAATTTGAACTCTTCGTTAACAATTACTAATATTTACAGCTTAACAACTATTTTTTATTATCATTACTAACGATTATTTATGGATTTAATTAGAAAATATTAAAAACAATAAACACCATAATATATTTTCCAATATACAAATTTATGTTCAATACTAAACGACCTATTAAATCATGAATATTTAAATTTATGTCACAAAAAAGAAATTTAAAATGTTTTATTGCTTACTATTTGTTAAACGTTTTCAGTATTATTCAATCCATACACAATCTAATGGATCATTTAAATTTCCCTATAGGCATTTCTTCCACGTACCCGTAATTATCTTTATACGTTCATTCACTCGACATACATAATTGCTTTGATATACGCAAATCAAAAGGTGTTAGTCTAATACACAGATTTTGCTAAAATTTTGTTTCGCTTAAATTACGAAACGAATAAAAAAATACATTGAAATGGAAACAATTCTCTGGACACTAATTTCATTCACAGCATGGCAATACCGTAGAAAAGACAATTAATTCAATGAGAGTATTCCGTGTTCCCATGCTCATGCCATCCTATTCAACTAACATTGGCTGTTGTCTATACACTGGACCCATTTCTAATTTTGTAATTATCAAATACTACATAATTCTCTTTTAATCCACCACCCATCAGTGAATTAAGTCCTATTTTCATTGTTAAATCCATTCACTGCTTCGAGTAATTAAACACTCTTTGTCGACAGGTGATAAAATGCCCATCATAAATTGTACCAAACACATTTTTTTCCCTTTTGTACTCAATCTCACTGCCGTCCTCTTATATTTGAAATTTTCCTCGGCAGAAAAAAAGGAATTCACGCGATGATAATGAAAGCAAAATAAAGAAATCCAACAGTACAAAGTAAAAAAAAATAGAATTATGTAAATTTTGGTTCCACGAATAATTACTCCACTAAATGACGATTGTAATTCCCAAACCGATTATACACTCTCTCAACCACCATCTCGATTCAACCATCTCACACAGGTGAAAAAAAAAGTACGACGTTAACTAAAACAAGAAAAGGTAAAAAATCGCAAATAATCCAAATTCATTAGCAATACAAGTATCACCAGTTTACAAAAACGCAATCCCTTCAATGGAAAATATTATAAGTGATATCAAATCCCAATCCCCTAAAATAAAGTATCGAAATTTCCATAAAAGATTTTTACGTCGCACCAAAAGGGTTTCATTTCATCTTCATATTCCCATTTTATTCCTAATGATTTTCGTTTAAAAATCTCTTTCATGATTCATCATTTACCGGTAGATGACATTTATTTACCCATAAAAACCCGATAAATAATTTCATATTTAAAATCACATCATTTGCATTGATAGTAAATAATAATGATTTATCATAGAATTCATTGATCCATATAACAAAATATAGAATAAACATTCAAAATTCAGAAAAAAAAAATTATATGGAAACTGATACTAAACATCCGTGTCAACGTCAATGACAGTAACAAATAAAAGAAATCCTCAACTGTAAACTTCATTTGAATTTATGAAGATCAACGATAAGGAAAAACCACAATTTCCATCGCAACCGACAAAATATAAATTCCCAAATAGAATGCTAAATAAATTCATTCTGATATAGAAAACATAAAAATGGCATATCTCAATCTTTATATTGTTGAATAAACCCATAGTTGCATAGATATTTACAGTGCTGACTACAATCAATGAGATTCCATTTTTATCATCAACCCAAAGTATTGCATTTCAATTCCACAGAAAATCCTAAAAGAGATGATCCATCCATACTGTGTATGATATAATTTTCTTTTATTGTGTTTGATGTTGGTATAGGTTGATCTAAACTCTTTCTCTCATCAACGTTTTTACTTTATTCAATATATGCCAGTAATTTAGCATCAACTTAAAAAAGCTCAAACACAAAAGCTATTGGAATTCTTGATGGTTAAAACGTGTGCATATTATTCAACGCATTTCAGGTGTCATAGTAAACTGGTCTTGCTTTCTATTCCTCGTATGTAAATTATTCCATCAAGTGAATCATAGAAAGGTGCCTTTAAAAAACATTGTACAGTGATAATAAATACGAATAAAAGAATGTGTTTCATAATGTTTTTTTTTTATTTCCCATCTTCACATTTCAAAGTTAGACAATTGAATTGAATGCAATTCTCTAAAGAGACACACAATGAACTCAATCGTTAGGTAGGTTTTTCTTGTACTTGTTTTTTTTTCTTAGTTACTCTCATAACTTTCATCATCATCATCTTCAACTCAACTGACTCTGTTGCGCTTCAAATTCAAATGACGATATAAAACTCGTGAAAGTTTATTTTTCTTTTGCAATTTTATTCAATTGAAAACAATTTCACCTGAATCAACGAATAGTTTTATTCGTTTACTTTCTCATTTATGTATGTGTGTGTATTTTGGTTTTTCCTTTCCTAACCATCCGTTCCAGTTCCCGTTTTTTTAAAGAAAAACCCCCAACCTCTTAGTATAAACTCTATTATACTGGGAATTACTAAAAGATATCTCGCTTTAGTCTCAAAATGGATAACGATAATGATGACGGTGAAGATGATGATGATTACAATAAAGTGTTTTACATATAAAGAAAATTCTCACAATTTTTCTAACTATACACAATGTTCTATAACACTGCTCGATTTTCACTACAAATGTCTTCCAAATGCCATAATTCTCATACTTTTTGTTTTCTTTCATTTCATTTTTTTTAGTTCAAAACCATTCAAAACATTTTTCCATTTTCCAGCTGCAAAAAGATGAGAAAAACTTTACCAACAGACTTACCGGAACAGAAAAAAGTAAACCCTCAATTTGATACAAATAATGAAAAAAAAACTGGGATATTTGAAGATTCAATTGTCATTTAAGTCCTGTTACAACTAACTAAAATTGAATTCGATTTGGTTTACCCCTTTCTATTAGAATACCAAATAACATACAATACACAATCGAATCAACCAACATTGCTGACAATGGAATAAAATTTACAATATCCCACTTTGGTATGCTAAATAAAAATTTATTATATCACATGGACGAATCGGTTACCAATCCATATTCCTTTCGTTCCACATTTGTTTTATCCACACTCTATGAATCCAGTGAGCAAAATTGAATTGAAATTATTGAACATTGAGAATTACTTCAATATACTTGGGTCGAATCATTTTAAGTTACTTTCTGTTTTTATTCACATTCGATATGCCTCTAGAAAATTGCTCTTTGTTTTGCTTAAGTTACCGTAAATTTTAAATTTTATTACTAAGTGAAACTAAACTGAAACACACTTGAAATATCTCTCCATTATCTATTGAAATTCAGAGTCTGATTTCAATACAAATCAGTCCAGCCGGTAACTAGTACCATTGAAACAGTATCATCTATTGTCAGTCTACCAGAACGATCAAGAGAACACAAACGGAAATGGATTCAACTAACAACGAAAGTTTTTCCTTTTTTTTCTTCGATTCTCAACATTTTTGGTGTGACCTGAATCTTTACACACACACAGAAATTGTCATTTATGGTCGATCCTTATAACTTTATTTAAATGAATCCAATAAACTAGAGATGTTAATGTGACAATTCAAATGTATTGAAGCAACTTCCATTAATTCATTTCATGTAAAAATTAACTTTTTCAATGACAAATAAAAATTTATTAGTTTTAATTAATCTCAGGTGTTCACACATCGATGATACTTTGTATTCAACACACCACAAGTCTCTTTCATTTCATAGTACCAAAAACTATAATTAAATTTCAGATTGAATAATTGTCTTAAGAATTTTCTAAAAATACAAATTGTGACCATCCATTGGATAATTGAATCATTCATTTTGGACATGAATTTCAAATATTTAAGTAACACTGATTGGCAATGTTCAATATCCCCAAAATGCTAAAACTTCCACTTCAAGGAAATCGAACAAAAAGCGAGAAAAATTGATGAAATGAAATTATCAAACTATTCAATCGTCTTCCTCAGATTGATAGTGTCCTTTTTTACGGCGTCAAGAATTTCTCATACCAAATCAGATGAGCATAAGATGGAATACGAATTTAAATTTTACGGATAATTCATTGATCTAACTAATTTTTGTGACAGTCTTTGGCTTCACTCTACCAAACAACTCATTGAATCACAAAATTTTTTTTCTCTCAATATCCTACCCCATAGTTGACAAAAAATTTAAGTTTTCCCATCAATTTTCAAATAGAACTTTAATCAGTGATGTAAATGCCACAAGACAAAGTTTCTCTAAGTTGAATATACGATTCATAAATCAGTATTGAATGTTTCCATCTCCGACTAAAAAATTTCCATAAATTTGATTTCAAACGGTTTTTCGTCTTTCTTTTGATTTAAAAATTTATCATTGCACTTTCATAAAGTACTTGGTACCTTAATATAATTTAGTTTAAAATCACATAGAATACAAGACACCCACCAATGAAATAAAGTTAAAATAGATACACTCGATCCAGGCGAATGATTTCAATGAAATTATATACTTGATACTGAGTTAATTGTCGTCATAACTATTTATAAAAATACATGCAATGATAATAATCTTAATTCTATTACCTTAGAAATATTGAATTGAAATCGTATTAATCATAACAATTCGTCTTTATCTTTGTGGTTTTTACACTGATTAATATGGGAATCTACAGTCTGTTTATCTCCATAGGTTACAAGTAAAACAATCATATCTACATAAACTGATTGGTATTGAGTACTAATCCATATACTACGATTTATTATCAATTCAGTAATTCAGTGTCTATCAACTTGTACGGATTATAAGAAAAAATGAAATATTTCATAGTGATTCTATTCTATTTCATAGTTCAAAATGGATTAACAGAGCCAATACTATCAAACACTAGTGCATATCATATTTTTAATTGTATTTATCATTACGAATTCCTAAACAAACAAAATTTTAATTGTAGAGGCTGCAGCACCTGCTGATGCATTAGCGGCAACACTGGAAGACTTCAGATGCCGCATGCATATCGGTATTCCAGAGCTTGGAGTTCCACCAGTCGATCCATTTACGCTGGAATACTTGCCACTTGACTTAACAAATGAAGTAGGAATGTGAGTTAACAAACGATTTTTTTAAAGTTTCCACTCAATTTTACCAAATCATTCAATTTAATTTCAGTAACGTGCATCTATTTGATCTTTATGTAACTGGGCTAAATCAATTTATTGTTGAGCCATTAATTTTTCAAATTGCCGGTTATAGATTTCAACTTGGATTTTTAGTACCGAAATTTACGCTCACCGGAAAATATGAAACAAACGGTATGATTGAAAACATGATTCCAATTGTCGGAGAAGGTGATTTAAGGTAAGTGAATATAACTGCGTCTTAAGTGGTAATACTTTTGAATAAACTCCTTAACTCTTCTTTTAGACTCGAAATTGACGATATAAAAGTTGAACTCGACGGAAAATTGGATTATGGAAATTCTATATTTACCATGGGAGAATTAAATATTCTGGTATTCATTTTAAAACCTTCAATTTCCACAAGTGAAATAGATATTAACGATTATAAATTAACTTTATTATTATCCATTGTAGCCGTCAATTGGGAAATTTAATTTATCTCTAGAAAATTTCATGGACGGTGGCGAAATTGGTGATTTTTATTTGGAAGCAATCAACGCTGTAGCACCCGAAATTTTAGCTGAGTTATGGCCAACCATGGAAAATGAAATTATTGAATTAGTAAAAACAGTACGTATTAAACACTACTCAAGTGTAATAAATGAAATTTTAATCATATTTATTGTACAAACATTTTTTTTTTTATTTTAGTCAGCTAATGAGTTTCTGGTCGACGTAACATTAACCAGTATACTAACAAGCAGTGGAAGCTTTTTACCGCCCTTTGACGGAGAAATTGAAGGCGGTGTATGTAATGAAGAAGTCGATCCATAAAATATAGTGAACATTCCGAAAGAACCATAAAATTTATTCAAATGAAATTAAACTTTAACAGAGGGAACTAAAATTCTTCCATCAGAAGAATATAATGAAAAAATAAAATAAATCATTTTAATAAAAGCCCTTTACTGATTCAATTTTATACAGAAGATTTGAAATTATTATATTATCTAAACCAATAATATGATTGGTAACGAGTTACCAGCCATATTCATCGGTATACGCGATTAAAATCATCCAATATAATTAATTATGCGACAAGTTTATGCGTTCGCAGAACAACTTTTAATCAAATAATATTCGAAATTATACCATTACTGATTTTTTTATCCGGAATTTACGTTTAACTTTGACCCAATTGAAGTCCATTTGCACCATTCAACAAATCTCAAATGGCCAATTCACTAAAAATAACAACCAATTCGCAACAGAAAAAGTAGTAAATGAAAGAAATGAAAAAATAAAAAAATCCAATCCTTTTAACTTAACTCAGAATCCAACACCCAATCTCACTGAATCCAATTTTAGTACTTAACAGTTGGCTATTCGCATACATAAATCAGTACCACTTATATTCATTAAACATAATGAATGAATAATAATTTAACTTCATCGTTTTAATCCACGTTCTATAGCAAACATTCAAACCACAGAAAAAAAAACTTACATAATCAATTCAAGCAAGCGTTCATTGAGTTCTTGATCCCTCTACAAAATGTTCCAAAGTAGGATGGTCGACAGGAATAATGGACAAAATCAAAATCCAAACAAATGAAATGTGGAATGATAATGGAACAGTAGTAAACTGAGAACGCATAAGAAAAAATACAAAATGAACGCAAAACCAAATAAACCAAACGAGACAAAGAATAAACACAAACTTTATCGTTATTTTACCAAATGAAATTCTTGTCATCGTCCATTATCAAATGCTTCAAATGTTATTGCTATGTGGGCCCCCCAATTATTACCAACGGAATAGACAATCAACTTTGGATGCACACAATAATAAAATGTTTAAGACGATGAACCTCATAAAAATACAAACTACAACAGGATCAAGAAGACACAAACGAAATTCACATTTACCAACCACTCCTAGTGTAATCAACATAATAATATGCTTACATCACACAATTATCATTGACCCCAAACCATTTCATCCTCCATATACCGTACCAACTTCAATCCTGGCTACCATAAACCACATTCAAACAATAAGACTCTATTCCTTTTAATCGAAAATTCAATTGAATTCATCTCTTCCGCCTTTTTGGTTCAAAGAAAATCACATTCAATGTTCTGTAGACATCTTCATGGCAAAAAAAATAAAAGAATTGAAATAAAATCCGTATTCCACCAATAAAACAAAAGACCAATGATTTATGCATTAAAGTTACTTAAATGCAAAACAATGCAATTTTCTTATTCATATTCATTCACAAAATTTCACATTATCATCGATTGATAGAGCAATTGTTTTTAGGCAAATCGTTTTTAACGTGAACGCCCAACTTTTAGCCAATTTATTATTGTTGCGGTACAGATGAGTCAAAAGTTTTACTCACTTTTATTCAATGGAATAGGTACCTATTCAAAGAATACAAAAAAAAAACAAAATTTTCAATCGGTATTCAACACTCCCACCACTATACAACTATAAGTAGGTAAAAATCCATTCACCAGATTCATTTTCAATAGATTTTCCAATTTTATCCAAACCAAATGGAACATTTTTATAAAATTGAACGAAAAACTTAGCGAAGTGTGATCAAATTTCTCATGTGATTTTGTTTCCACGATTACTCTCATATTGTGGCCGAAATATTGAAGTAAAAACATTCTCATAAGAGAATCATAAACCATGAGACATAAAAAGGTAGATTGTCGCCAATATACCAGAAAATACTCATGACTTAGCATAGCAAGAAAGAAAACAAAAAATACATTGAATTTTCTTTTCTCACATAAATGTTCTATGAGGAATTGATTATTCACATAATATGAAATGATCCATAGAAATGTTGCAAATAAGAAAATTTATTGCATTCCATTCGAAGCTATTTTATTCCATTCATTCTTCTGAATGCTCACAAACTCTTTTCTTTCAGTTGTGTCATATATTGATATTTCTTTTACTTTCTCAAATTCATGTATTTTATCACGTAAATGTAAATGTTAAAAAAATAAGAAGAAAAATAAAAGGGAAAAATAGAATCCTAGTTGAGTATGGACCGTCATGTATGAATCTTAAAAGGAGCATGAAATGGCATTGGAAAAATGAAAAAAGGGATAACATGTTTTTTATGTTCACTCAAGAGTAGTACGGCGAAGAAAAAAGAAATATAACAGTCGTGTGGCCTAAGAGCCACCTCCAACCACCACCTACATCATTTCAATGAGCTATTTTTCGCCTGATCATTTTATTTGGTGTGAAATGGTTTTTGAATATTTCTTCTCTATCTGTGTGTCGGTCCAAATGACCGTCATCTTATTTTCCATTTTATTTTCCCATATCTCATTCGATCACTGTATCACCAATCGTCACATAAGACCATTCATCCGAAATTATGAATTCCTTATAACTTATGGATATTTATATTTGCCATCAAAACAGAAAAATGAAACTGAAATAATGTTCTATTCATATCCACCCTTTTATTGTTCACCAGAGGCTGTTTACGTGTTTACTGAAAACTTATTGCAATTTGAATTCGATCACCCCCCCAAAAAATACAAGATATCAATTGCAATCCACAATTTGACTCAAACCATCACCCGTTGGCTAACCAATAATGGAATCACTAAACTTAATGCATTCGTCCTAGTCAATGACATTGAATCCATATTCTTACCAATTGCACATAAATTATTATATCGATTCTCATATTTCACCATCAACATTATGCTGAAAACACAGTACACAACAGTCTAAAACCAAAATTGCTTGCTTCACACAACATCTATCTGTCCATAGCATCCGATTATGTACCAAATGTAGGATAATCTGGAATTTCTTATCGCCATAGATTGAGAAAAGTGATTTTCTCTTTTACCATCAAAGCCAAAAACTATACATTCTTTTTTAAGATTCTTTGTTCAAATCAAATGGCCAAGCCAACCGAAAAATAAAATAAATAAATATGAATACGAAAAAGCTGTCATGTTACAAATTTTTCTCCTGTTTCAGCTATTTTCTTCTGAATCACTTCAAATAAGAAACTAACGTCCCAAAAAAATTAAATCCAGTGCTATTAAGGGATGATATTCATGACATTTGTTTCAATAAAACAAAGCTGTCCAACACCAACCAGCCGACACACCGTCAAGATCCAATGCACACAGAGTATCATTAAGGCAAGAAAAATTGGTCTAGGTAATCATACATTCACGATACCTCTCAGTAATATATCTTGAGGTTGTACCTTTTGGCAAAACAAAAATACAAAACAGCAATTCATATAAAAAAAAATCCGTAATCGATCCAAAGTAAAGCACAAAATAACCAAAAAAAAGTAAAAGTCCACTAAATAAAGAGAAAGAATATAATACCATCTGCTGTATACATCTTATATGTGAGTACAAAATATGAGGTTATTTGGGTCAACCGCAAGAGAAACCAAAATCACAAAAAAACAGTAAACGAAAAATAAAGAAAAACAAATAAAAACGATGAGAAAAGAAAATATTTTGTAATCGCTCAACCTCCTTAAAAAAACATAAATATTTCCCTCAATTTGGATTTCATCTTTAGAAATGTGATGTTAATTCACTGATTCTTTTTCTCTCACTCATGATACCAATCTAAATCCCGAATCTTTAAATTTAATTCTGATATCTTCACTTAAAGTTCCTGTAAAAAATTTCCCTTATACGGTTACTTTAATATGCCCAAAACGATTTATATCATTTAGTTTCATTCACCGGATTATTCCATAATTCTTATTAAACGAAAGACTGATAAATCCGATTTTGACGATTCTTTGATAGCAGTACCGTACCAACATTATGATTACAAAACTGTGCCAATTTTACCAGAACATTATGTATTTTGCAGAAAAACTTACTTCAAACTAAATATTAGGCGGCGGCGGTTAAATCCATCAAGAAAATATATCAAGATTTTCTAAAACTTTCCAGATATGCAATAAAACGAAACTAAAAGTTTATTACCCGACAGCAAACAATATTCTTGTGTATGATGGATGTTTCCAATGTTTTGGGCTGAATAAACTACTATGCAAGAGATTGGTTATTTCATTAACACAGGTAATTTATAATGTTTCAATCAAATCTTAAACGATATTATTAAACTACTAATCCGTTTCCAAATTCATTTTTAAAAAAAAGCTATCTTCACTGTAACTGACAGAACTTTTTACTTCATTATCGACGACTGCGGTGATTGACATCAATTATGTTTATGTCCAAACAGATAATAATCAACAGAGAATCAATCGGTCTATCCATTTCACGTTAAATAATGTCATATTCCATTTATTATCAATTACATAATGTACCAATTTATTGTGTTAAGCCTCACACCACCACCATCATCATCATCATCATCATATTCGAGAACGTTACATGAGAGAACCAACGGAAAATAAAAAATACAAAACATACTAATTAACTGCCACTCATTAAAACGACTAGTACTCCGGTAATATAATCATAATATCAATTTAATTTAATCTGAATATAATAAAACATGATAATAAGCATAATTACTCGTTATTTAACCACACCAATTTTTTTTTCCAAATTTATTTCCACATTTCCATTATTCAGTTATTCAATTTAATTATTGGTTTTAATTGAAATATATATGATTTACCTTATGCTAATTATATGGAAACAATTATATAACTGTTCACACCAGTCACTACGTCCATTCCATAACAGTAACAAGAATTAAAACCAACCATTCATTAATATGGAAAAATTAAAATTAATGATATTCACCGACAAACAACTCATTTATTGTTACCAGTTTAGATAGTAGAATATAGTTATTAACGTAAAACCGATTCTCTCTTAAAGTACCAACACCCCCCTAACCATTACAAAAAATGAATAATGAAAATGTTAACACTCCACAATGATTCTCATTCTATTCAAATTAACACAGAAAAAAGTGAAACTTTATTACATCAACATAACAATTAATTTCAATATAATCACAAAATGTTTCTTTTTTTTTAAATGTTCATGTATAACTCAAAGAACCATTAAAAAATAAACGCAAATTTTCTATTCAATTAATGTGATCGTTATAGGTTCTGATGGAAAACAAGTACAACTGATTGTTTTTATTTGCCTTTAACATAATCACAACACAAATTCACTACAATATTCTCTTCCAATTCAAATTGAATAAATTTCTCATATTCTACATTCCTCTGAGAAGAACTCAAACATAAATTTGAATATTATTGTTGTATAGAATTCTGTTACCATGAAAAAACACATAAGACTCCTTATAAATTTTTCTTTTACCCTCCAATATTTTAATAAACGTAAATTAGAAAATACAAGGAAGTTTAAGAGGCAATGTATTTTAATTAGAATCATCCTATTTTGAGTTCTACAATTTCGTTTTAGCAACGCCAACGCCATAGGGTAAAAATGATGGAAAATATATTGAGAAATTGCGTGATTCTAACCAATTGGTTTAAAATGAAGTTACCAGATGAAAATAAAAGAAAATGTTAAATATTTTAAAAGCCATTAATTATGTTACTGTTTATGTTGGTGCCAAAAATTTCACCGCAATACCAAAAGATCTCTTTTCTCACTTTTCTTAACCATCAAATAAAATACACACAACCAACTGCACTCGTGGTGATAAAAAAACATAAGAACGTTTCCTTTTTTACGCTATACCAGTCTCATTAGACCAAAGCAATGTGAAAGCACAAACATTTTTTAACACTTTCCGGTTTTAGATCTAACACTTGGGTTGCCATTCCCCCTCAGCCATCAACAAACTATTTAGTGTTACTTCAATATTAACCCTAAAGCCTTTTGCACGTGCCATCAATGTTCAACTAAAATATCATATGGGGAGTTTTAAATGAATTTTGATGATACATAATATCACATGTATAAAAGATATTAACTAACAATCATCAGTGTTTATTCAACGATAGGGATCTCATCTTCAATTTCCCAATCTCTTTTCTATCTCCCCCCTCATCATCTCATATACCTTCATCTTCTTAATCAAAAATACCGGCGTTAATAAATGTCTTATCGTTATGATGCGTGGTCCCATATAAATAAGTACAAAACTCTTTATTATAACTAGTGATGGTAACCGTTAACTAGAGACAATAACCATATATTATGTAGGTCGCATATTTAACAAACCGTTACATATCAAAATACTCAACTTTCTAACATATCCTTTCCTGGATCCACATCAATGTCAGTTACTTCTCACTGCCTTCACTTATAATAATATTTCTCACTCCCATATTCATCCTCCTATACAGTAAATGTTAATTGTTTATGTATACCGTACAGAATGATTATGAATTGTAATTCATTCAAATGTCATACATTTCATTTTAATTCATTCAAGAAATGAAAAAAAACAACAACAATCTTCATCATTTTTTAATTTATGAGTTACACTGTAGCAAATGGCAGTCAAGTAGCAATTGCATAATACCATAATAGGTTCTTAGAATTTAAAAATAACTCTTTTACAGATTCTAAATAAACCACTTTAGATTATTGCACCATACATTCAACACAATTCCATTGCTACATAGAAAACTGAATGGAAATTTTCAAATTTTCCCAGTCTTATTTCGAGTACAATCCTTATAATTATACATACAATTTTCAAATAGAATTGCCATTAAATTTCAATTCGGTTTTATTATGAATTGAATTCATACACGCGTTTTCAGCATAATTAACTGTCGAGATATAAATAATTTTGTATAAATAATTCTCATTTGTATAACAATAAAATTGTGTATTGAAAAGCACTTTTTGTTTGCAATAAGCGTGTAAGCTATACAAAACATCATATACAGTTTCACTTATTTTGTATTTAAACGCACATCATCTATAGAAATGTAAAATTAATTTAGTTATTTGTGATATTTTTTAATAAGAAAATCTATGCTTTATGTGCATGGCATCATTATTTCCATTCACTTAATTCCATACATTGTGTTTTTTATCATATTACAAATTAAAATTATACTCCTAACTAATTATTTAATTTAACCATTGAAAAAACAATATTGAAATAGACAACAAATTTATAATTCATGACAATATATATCAGTTACATTAAATATTTTTTTTCTTTTTAAAAACACCATTCAAAACCACAATAATAATTCAGCAATGAATTGCAATGAGGGATGATAACCCATCAATATATCATCCAATAAAATTAAAATAAAATTATTGAAAATATAAATAAATTATTCACCTGTATGGACTTTATTAAAACAACATCAATCAAATTAAATCATTATAAAACATTTTACCATTCATTTGCATTTCATCAAAACCAATGTACATTAATTTTAATGAAAGGGATCAATTCAGAAAAATAAAAATAAAAAACATTCGTGTAAATATCGCTGATTTAAATCCTATTAAATCTCATCATAAATGCCATAAAAATTCTAATACAATTCCCAATAAAAACAACCTCAGATGCAAATTCAAATTTAAAATCATTAGAATACATTAAATAATGAACCATAAGCTTAAGGACCAATTCCATAGACTAACAATATTCAACCTCAATAGCCATACAATATGAACTAAAGTCCCCCCACTCCGACATCCTACATTTCGAATGTTTCAAAAATTCCCTATCAATCGTGAAACAAAAACCATTCAATGCATTGATTTAGACCCCAAACCAATCACTCCCATCCATTTCCACTGAACATGCAACCATAAATCTTTTATAGAAGTCACAACACACTCTCTGTGCTGCCACATACATTTTTTGTCTGCCCTCGATCAGTGATTAACTCCAGAACCATAAATACCATTTTAAATCTATGATTTGAATGGAATCAATATTGCGTACATGACAATGTATCCCCCTCCCCACAAACAGGAGCATATGGAATAACCAAAATATAAAAACCATAAAAATGAACCCACAGATTTTTATGGTTTATTTTCTTTTACACGGGCCGACAACAACAACAAAATATAAATTCATAGAAAATACATGAAATAAATATTGGAGCTAAAAAAATATGTAATTTTATGTCTTGTCGGTAAAAATGATATCTCAAAATAATATCGATGGTAAAATACTTGTGCTTTGATAGCAAAACCAGTAAATGAAACCCACCGAATAGACATTTGGTAACATTCACCTGACGCCACATGAATCGACCACGAAATACCAAACATATTATAGGAGTAATTTAATTTTTATGTATATACGTTATCCATCCATCGCATAAGTAACTGCTAACCCACTCAAAAATGATTGCACGTTATAAGAAAATCAATGTATATTTTCCTTTTAAGCTTCAACACCAATAAAATTCCCTGTTAAACTCATAAGCGAAAATGACACACAAGTAATGAACTTAAACGTCTTATTTTTGTTCGTCTTTTTTTTATTTCATTGGTCTTAATCACCAAGAGAAATACACACACACACACACACAAAATAGCATAATTGTAATTTCGTTAATGATAATTAAGCCATAATTCTGTTTGAAAATGAACATTTTATGGATTTTACGCGATTCCGCAACTCGGCAATAATGTACCGTTAGACAACTTCAACTCAAGCGTAAAAGTTGAAATTTGCAAAAAGTTAAATTATTATGAAATCCTTAAAAGTTTCCATAATCATCTTTATTACATCAAAAGGGAAACACAACCCGATTCCAACTAATTCATTTCGTATACAAAAATGAATGTCCTCGATCACCTTGTCGACTTTTTTTCAATACAAAATTTCCATTCAATTCACATGAATATAAATAAAGGAGAATCATTGTCGTCTTATGGTAAAATACAAAAATAAATAAAAGAAAATGAAGTATATTGGATCGATCAAATAACACCCAACCAAATCATTTAAATTGCACACAAAAACGATGATTTTCATACAGAAATTCATAGAAAACCCGCATTATATACCAGATAATATCAGATCACAATTTCAGCTATCCAATGACTATGATTTGCTCTATATGAAATTGGTCGTATACAAAGTTTTCCCATCATATAATCAACAGAAAACGATTCCCATCGTTTAAACATAATTCAACCACTCATACGAGTACATGTCCTATATTTTTGTTCCTTTTTTCACTCCGTAATAAAATGAAAACCAATAAATTATCTGTTGTGTGCAAATTACCACCATCAAATAAAATTCATCGTGAATTATTCAGAACTAAAGATTTTCATTGGGCTTCCAACATTTTTCTCCTTGACTTAGAAGGAAAATCTTTCATCGTTTTTTTCCTTCCATCATTATACACAGCGACCTTCTCAAGACACACATTTTATCTATTCAAAGGTGTTTTCCCTCATTCTCTACCTTATCAAATTCATTCATCAAATATATTCAATGCCTACAGCCCAATGATTTTTATGGTTTCCGAGAAGTGGTTTTCTATCCATCCTCAATTCAATATGTGATGAATACATAATTATAATCACTGATATGACATCCGTCTATCGATTGATATTAACAAATTGAACATCAATAAAAAGTACAAAACACAACAGAAACCAGTTGATTTTAATATCAACACAATAGAAATGATTGTATTGGCATTTAGAGATATTTCATCGATATTATCATTTCAACATTTGTCATCCGATTAAAGTTAATCAATTTCAATAGAAATTGTTTCTTTTTTTCTCTGCCTAACATCGAAACAATGGACTATTGAATGCATCAAAGTCCAAGTATTCAAAACGAGGAAACATCACCAATCCATAACAACATAAATAATTCAATTATTTAATTTTAAAGGTTTATAGTAATTATTACAGTTATGATATGTTACTGGTCGATTACAGTACACAATCAATATGTGATGATACAACACGATATCCACATCATCACACACCATTTATATTTTAGTGTAGTACACTGATCAAATATTTTTATATGATTAAATGATAAATTGACCATCATATACATATCATGTTAAATATTCCATTCATATCAATACAAACAAACAAAAAATATTATTAATTATCTTGTCTATAGAAAATTCTATTGTTATTAATTAATAAAACATGTACTGTATCATTTACCAGTTGATAAATTATTATAGGAAGCGTATAACGAAACTGATCAATGAATATTAATTATTACATCGTTTCCCATGTAACATATTAATTAGCATAACAATACATTCTTGAATCCATTATTATTCTATACAGGAGTAAATCATAAATGAAACGCAACAGTGAAAAGGATAATCAGTGAATTCGACAATGATAATTTGATATTGTTTCAGGTAAATAACTTTGGGTGAATGGAAATTTTAATAATCCAATCAAACAAGCAGAAATAAGTGAATTAAACTCATTAAAAATGCTCTTGTCTGATTATGAGAATAAAGTTTTTAGAGAGAAATCTATTATCTACACTCATCTTATAAAAGACAGTAGAGTCCTTTAACTCTATTGCAAATTATCCCATATAAAGTGTAATAAAATTATGGTTTCAACGAAAGATCATAAACCAAATATGTGCAGCTATTAATTTTTGTCTAGAGCAACAGTGAAATTAAGCTATTTTAAATCAAATCATAAACAATGATAATATAAAATAAATTTAATGTAAAATAAAATAAACAGAAACTTAAATTTAATCACTTACGTTGTTGATGCCATTACATGATGATTTCTTTCTTCTAACTCAGCCAACAATGAGATGAGATGAGATGAGATGAAACCTTATCACGCACTGTAAGGTTTGATGTGAAATCGCGAATTCACAACACCACAATATTAACACTAAAAATTTTCACTAAAAACCACAAATTTTCACATAAATCACTTCACTTTCACTGATACAACTGATAGCAGTACCACTATTTGAGCCATTAACACTTTAATTTCACTTATTCACATTGACAAAAAAACACTTGGCAATAAATAGAAAACACTTATATCACAAAATAATTGCAGAAAACCAAAAAGAAATTACAAAAAACACTTCACTATCGCTTATATAACTGATTGCACTTACACTATTTCACTAATTAACACTTTACATTATTAATTTTCATTAAATTAAGAAAATTTTCGGGAGCACAAAACATGTACCCGCTAACTCTCCGGCGATCACAATCGGTACTAAACTTTCATTATTTAGCTGTTGAACAATTGTAAGGTCTGCAATTTATTCAATAACACAACAAATCATGAAAAAAATTAACACCACATTATTCAATAAATTTTCACTAAAAACCACAAATTTTCATATAAATCACGTCACTTTCACTGATACAAATGACAGCACTACCGCTAATTAAGCAATTGACACTTTAATTTAATTTATTTGCATTGACAAGAAACACTTGACAAAAAATAGAAACGCTTATATCACAAAATAATTGCAGAAAAACGAAAAAAAAATTGCATAAAACACTTCACTATCACTTATGTAATTGATTGCTATTACACTATTTCACTAATATATTTTTATTAAATAAAAAAAAAAAAATTCGGGAGCAAAAAACATGTACGTGCATGCAACACGCTCTACAAAATAATTCCAGAAAAACCGAAAAAAATTTCACAGAACACTTCACTATCACTAATATAATTGCTTGCACTTGCACTATTTCACTAATTAGCACTGTTATTTATTCATTTTTATTGAATAAAAAAAATTTCGGGAGCAAAAAACATGTACGAGCAAGCAACACGTTCTACAAAATAATTGTAGAAAAATAAAAAAAAAATTCACAAAACACTTCACTATCATTGATATAATTGTTTGCACTTGCACTATTTCACTAATTAACACTGTTAATTATTCAATTTTATTAAATAAAAAAAAAATTCGGGAGCAAAAAATGTGTACGTGCTAACTCTCCGACGATCACGATGACTACTAAATTTTGACATTTCAGCTGATGACATTTGAAAGGTCTACTATTGACATTTTCGAATTGTGTCTCGAATTACTTTGACAGTTTACTTCGAAACCGATAGATGTCACCACTAATTCGAAATCTACTTCTCGTTGATGGTTTCCGCTCCGGGAGAAGTTCCTCATTTATTTTCACGTCATTAAATTTTCCTCAAGATGTTTATTAAAAGAAATTACAAGCCACTCATCTTTATTGGCATATGTTTACATTAATAGGAAAATTAGAAAATTTCATCAAAATATTTACATCTGAAAATTTATGTGTCTAATTATAATACACGGATACAAATACCATACGGATACAGTAATATCGTTTCTTGATTTCATTCTAAGAATAGTTAACGACGATTCTGTTAGTATATTTGAACTTTATCCATTTCTACCGTTTACAAATAGTTGGAGGTTCCATAAACATAACAAGAGAACTTCTATTAATCGTCGCCCGTCTATGAGTTGAATAATTAGTTGCGGTTAACATATTCACACAAATAAATCATAAAAATATTTGATATTGGCTAACACAAATGAACCACACGTTGTATTGACAATGAGCTGATGAGTGACAGAGCAAAACTTTAATACTGTACGCTAACAATTTACATTCAGATTCAGTCATCGCTTACCTGTTGAGGTGAAACCAAGCATATCGATATTATCCGTGACTTTTAATTTTATTAATAAACAAAAAAGGTAATCATCACCCTTAATATCATTTCCAAAACTTTATTCAAATTGTGTTTAGGTCAATTATTAACCAAAAGTGTATTAAAAGAATTGTGCCAGTTTTATAATAAATTAGTTACCGAAAATTAATTATAACAACACACTCTATTTCAATTCAAACAGAGTATTATTGCTTTATCCAGTTTTCTGATTATGAATAAGATTTCATTTATATTTTGCATTCACTAACAGTGATTAAATCACCTGTATATTCAAATGATTAGAGTGAAAGTTATTTTATATTAGCTTTATGCCATACCAAATCAATACCCTTTTGAAATATTTTTATTTTCTGTGTTTCTTTAATGAAATTGCGAAAACATTAAATAAAATATTTTATAACTGAAGTGTATTAATTATCCGTAACCGAAATGGTTGTTATTTTATTTTCTGTTTTGTTTTAACATTTAACTGCAACTCAGTGAATTCAATTATTTTACTTAATAAAGAAACGTAATGTTAAGTTTGAGGTCAATTCACTTGACTTCCATAGCACATTGAATTCTATTTTTTTTTCGTTGAATTACTAATGTACACGATAATGTAAAGTAATTATTTGTAAAATTTACATTTTAATTATTCATTAATTTATGAAATTAAAAAATCTGTTTCCTTTTTTAATTAAACAGTGGCATTAGATGAAATCTAGACAAATTAATTAATTAATTAATTGCTTTCGCGGTGTATGTTGTTTTGCTAACACACTCATATAGAGGGATTTAATTAACATTTATGATGGTTTGTGATGCTAAACAATACCACACACAATCTGATATGAATACAAACATTGTAATGAAAACAAAGTGATTTATAAGAGTTATGGTATTATTATTGTTACGTAAATATTCAACACAATTCGCATATTAACGATTACCGTAACCGCGTTGCTACTATATCTCAACCGTATAATATTCAAATACACACAGCTAAGTAAATTCATAGAAATCGAATATTGATTATAGTTATCGTTAAATTTACTTACAAATTGCAACCATAAAAGTGAAATGTAATCAAAGTGAATGGCGGTTTAGTTCACATTTAATTTTACTTTTTTATGCAATTAATATTTCCTACCGTCTATGTTGGCGGCTGACAATTTAATTGTATTTTTGGTCACCATTAAAACATTGACGTAGTTTTTATTTGTTTTCTTTTGTAATTAAACATTAATGTAATTGAGAGATTTTAGTACATCGTTAAGTGCATCTTCACGTAAATGTGGAGGTATGGAAAAGGTAATCGTTTTATGGTTGAGTTATGGTAATGCTGACGATATTTGATCTATTTCCTACCATAAAATGACTTGTCTAATAATTACTTAAACAGTCAATATTTACGTTTTACTTTAAGAAGTCACTAATAATTCTTATGAATGTACAATTTATAATATTCCTTTTAGTAAAATTCATATTTACGTTCAACCTATAATTGATAGTTAACATTTACATTTGAATTTCATTAAAGCAAAAATTTGTTACCCGGTCAATGCTTAGTAATTGTTCATTACAATGGTTTTGATTGTAAAAATGATATTCTGATCAACGATTTTTAATTGTTAAATAATGTTTCCCTTCAAATTAGTTCACAATGGCGAAATACGACCTTGGTTATGATCTCAATGAAGCAATGAAACGACAAGATTTATCACAAGATGATTTAAATGCACTTCGTCAGCCACCAATTGATGGTATGCCTGCAACAATAACAGATAAACAGGTAAACATAATGCAGTTACAAAATTTCACTTGTTACAATTACTTCATTATTTCATGATTTTTAGTTGGCACTCTTTTTGGACGCATGTGGAAGTGTTTCATCAGCTCGAAAGACCATTAAAACCTATTACGATATTAGGAAAAACACACCAGAATTCTTTAGTGAACGTGATCCATTAAGTGACAAAATTCAGCAATGTTTCAAGTGCCAGTAAGACCATTTCTAATTAAATCGCCTCCCCATTATTGGGATTAATTTTGATTCCATTTTTAGAGTTTATTTTCATCTGCCACCAACACCACAAGGCTATCCCATAATCTATCATCGATTATCAGATCCAAAGGCATCAAATTATCATTTTGCTCACGCTATTAAGACTTTTTTCATGACAATTGGTAAGGAGTTATTGCAATTAGTAATTATCAATTGAATTTCATTCATTTATTGATACCATTTTAGAGGCATGTCTACATAAATTGGGACCACGTCCAGGTATTATATTTCTATTTGATATGCGAGGTACTGGATTGTCACATTTGACTCGTGTCCGTATTGGTACTATTAAGAAATACTTTCAATATTTACAAGAAGCATTACCAGCTAAATTATGTCAAATTCATGTACTGAATGTGGTACCATTCTTTGACAAAATTATGGCAATGATAAAACCATTTATGAGAGCTGAAATTTTTAAAGTGGTAAGTCACATTCACTTTTCACTAAACGGTCTCCTTGACTATTTAATCAAATGTTTTGTAATTCATTTTAGATGTACACCTACCCACCAGGAATGAACTATGATGATTTCCATCGTGATTGGATACCAAAAGAATGTTTGCCATCTGATTTGGGTGGCACATTACCGTCCATTGAACAACTGCACAATGAGTTTACTAAGAAGGAACTCATTAATTTGAGAGAATATTTTCAAGCTGAAGAGGAACAAAGGACACCAATTTCCTGCAAGAAAATTGAGACACCAAGAATCAGTGATGCCTTCAGCAGTCTTGAGATTGATTAATTCTTAGTTGAGGCAATAAACGTTATTCTTAATCCCGTAATTCTATGTGATAATGATATGACAATGTTTTCTATATTAAATAAATATTATGGGCTGGTCCAAATGGTTACTGAATTATATTGTGCGTAATATTTGTTACATGTTTGCCAGTTAAATCCATGCTATAACGGTTATCAGTTATTGTAAGTCTATTTAATGAGGTGATACTTTCGCTATTACTCAAGCGACGACTTATACCATGAAGTTCAGTAATTAGTAATTACTAATTACTCACCACATTTTCTATCATGATACGTTTTCTGCCGTCCGCCGTTATTCTGTAATTTTATTGATGCATATTCAAAAAGATTCAAAATTCAAATGTCCATATTCTACTTTAAGAATTTTCTATCACAATTGTGCGTCTTCAGCGCAAGTCGGTAAAATGCATATGCGCCTAATATCAAGAAAAACAAAACAATCAAGAAAGTGATTGATAAAAATAATTAAATTCAAACAAGAAAAGACTATTTACCTTATCAATTTAATAGTTTTGATCCAGATTGATATACAAGAAATTGTGTTGACATTATTTCCAAACTAGAATAATAAATAAGTGGTGTTAATCTGTAATTTGATACAATTATAATAAGTGGTAAATAAAATGGCAATGTCTAAAGGATTTCGTGTTTTGGAGAAGAACCAGATTTCTTCATCTTATTCGATTTTACTAGAAAACCGATTAAATAAAACTGAATCACTTCTATTTGAATCAAATGCAATTGCAGTATTGACTGCTCACGAAACTGATCTAATCCGGAAACAATATAATAAAATCTTGGATGCATATGGATGTCTAGGAGTTCTACAAATGAATTCTGGTGATTCTTGTATCCTTTATCTGATATTACTAACTGGAATTACTAGCGTTGGACGAATCAATGACTCGGAAATTTTTCGAATAACTCAAACCCAATTCATATCACTACAGCAACAATCAATGTCTAATAATTCGACATCTAACTCATCTCATAGTCCGATATCATCAGCATCCCAACATCAAATGGACGATAAAATCAGTGAGATACGAAAAATTTTGAATTCAGGAACTTTTTATTTTTCCACCTCGAATTCTAATTATGATTTAACTTTGTGTGCACAAAGGCGATGCTTTACTAACAAAACAGATGTACGTTTCTTTTGGAACCGTATGCTGCATATTCACTTTTTACGCTTTGGAGTTACAGTGGATCAATGGTTACTAAAAATCATATGTGGCTTCATCGAAATTCGAACCATATATGCTGGAAGTCATCAAGCAAAAGCAGTAATCATTTCACGATTAAGCAATGAGAGAGCTGGAACCCGATTTAATGTAAGAGGATGCAATGATGATGGCCATGTTGCTAATTTTGTTGAAACAGAACAAGTTATCTATGTAGAAAAGCAAATTATTTCCCATATTCAGACTCGTGGCTCTGTACCATTGTTTTGGGAGCAGCCTGGAGTTCAAGTCGGAAGCCATAAAGTAAGAATGAGTCGCGGATTTTTAGCATCTCGTCCAGCGTTTCAAAAACATATGACTTTGATGAAAGACCGCTATGGCCAATTTGCTATAATTAATCTATTGGGTACAAGTATGATTGGAAGTAAAGAAGGAGAAGCAATGCTAAGCAACGATTTTCAGAAACACCATCAATCTGTGCAGCCATATGCTTCAGTTGTTCCACACATTGTTTTTGATTATCATCAAGAAAGTAAAAATGGTCAACAACAGGCCGGCATGAAATTAAAAGAAAAACTTACAGTCGTCATTTCGCCTCCATATGGATATTTTCATTCAAAAAATGGAAAAGTTATAAGGTATAGTTGACTTACTAATCCACAGACATATTTCACTGATTATTTCTATTTTAATTAGAGAACAAATTGGCGTATTGCGTACTAACTGTCTAGATTGTTTAGATCGAACAAATTGTGTACAAACATACATAGGAGTAGACTTGTTAAATGAGCAAATTGATCTTCTTAACTTAGGTGATCAACAAAAAATAAAATCCCGATTTAATGAGGTTTTTCAGCAGATGTGGATTAATAACGGTAATGAAATTAGTAAAATATATGCTGGAACTGGTGCTATTCAAGGTGGATCCAAATTAATGGATGGAGCGCGGAGTGCTGCTCGCACTATACAAAATAATTTATTAGATAATTCAAAACAAGAAGCTATTGATATATTACTAATAGGCTCAAGTTTAAATTCAGAATTAGCGGATCGTGTAAGGGTACTGCTACCTAGTAATATGCTGCATGCTCCTACTTCTGTTTTAAGAGAAATGTGTAATCTTCAATCCGAGTATTCGGAAGATTTCCCCGTGCGTATAGCTTGCGCGACTTATAACGTTAATGGGGGAAAGCATTTTAGGTCTGTTGTTTATAAAGATGTGTCTCTAAGTGATTGGCTGATAAATTTCATTGAAGAAAATGATAAAAGCAGCCCTGTCGAATCAGGATCGGGTGAACCCCCAATAGATGTATATGCTATTGCATTTCAGGTCTGTATCACTATAAATGTTATATCATATCTAATATATAGAAATTTATTGGTATTTGAATGATTTTCTTAGGAGATCGTTGATTTAAACGCTGGTAATATAGTAGCAGCGAGTTCTGATAATGCTAAGCAGTGGGCCGAAGAATTGCAGCGAACACTTGATCCTAATATTTATACTTTGCTGACATATCAACAACTTGTCGGTGTTTGTCTTTATATATTTATTCGCAATTGTCATACGGAGTTCATTCGAGACTTAGCAACGGATTCAGTGAAAACTGGAATGGGTGGTGCAACAGGGAATAAAGGTGCTACTGCAATTCGTTTTGTGTTACATGGAACATCACTGTGTTTTGTAGGAGCACATTTTGCTGCAGGTCAAAATCAGATACATGAACGCAATGAAGATTATAATGAAATTACTCGTAAACTTCAATTCCCTATGGGTTGTACATTAAAATCTCATGATTGGGTTTTTTGGGCTGGAGATTTCAATTATCGAGTAGACTACGAATCGAAAGAGGAAATACGTTCCATTTGTAAACGAGGTGAATGGAACAAAATTATTAAAGATGATCAATTAACAAAAGAACGAGAGTCTGGTAATGTTTTTACCAATTATCAGGAGGGGATATTATCGTTTCCACCGACGTATAAATACGATCTATTTAGTGATGACTATGATACAAGTGAGAAAATGAGAACACCAGCTTGGACTGATCGGATATTGTGGTCACACCGACCTTTCCTTCAACAAGATAATGAAGATGGAAAATTAATTTACTATGGATGCGCAAATCTGAAGCAAAGCGATCATCGACCTGTCATAGCAGTAATTGATATTGAATGCAGTCGAATTAATACTGCAAATGTAAATTCAGTATTTGAAGAAGTTTTGAAAAAAACGGGCCCAACTGACTCAACAATTATTATCAAGGAAATATATGATGAAGATGTTTCAAATGATTCATCTTCTGATGAGGAAAAGGAATCAGCCATATACGATGAGAATATTATGAAAATGATTGTTGATTATTTTATGAACCATGGTGAAGTAACATTAGTAAGATACGTAGATCCAGACCAAATGTTAATTACATTTCAAGAAAGCTCCAATGCACTACAAGCTTCTCAAAATCCTATAATTTCTCTAGATAATTATAAATTTTCCTGCAGATTGAAAACTGATAATTGGTTAGAAAAACATTTGGAAGAGCGGTCGTTATGTACCTCAAATACTATATGCTTGACCAAAAATTGTAAAAACAGGACAGTAACTCCACCCCAACGACCTAATAAACCAGTGATAAGGTAATTTCCCTAAGTTGGTCAAAAATTGATAATCCCCGCGTGTTTTGTAACATCAATGGTACAGGAAAATCCTGATCTTGTATGTAAGAATATCTAATTCTGCAATAGCTGCTTCAACTAATATTTAAATCGGCATATGTTAGGGAGAATTTGTCTATATATATCTCCAGCTAGTACTAGTGTTATTTTAGAATTAATCGGTAGCCATTAATCTTTATGTTCTTATACTGTTAATTATAAAATTATCGCATCAAATATAAAATTCTAGTGTAAAATATAGAGTAGAATAGGAAAATAAAATTGAATTATTGAACCGGAATTACAAAACGATATTGCAATTCAACCCACCATAATGGGGAAATTTAATTTTTGAAAATTGAAAATTTTCATTTATAAAAATTCATTACAAAAGTGTCATTACAAAAAACTATGACCACAATAGCGAAATGACCTTAATTCCCCTCGATTCCATACAGAGAGAAATTTTTCAAATTACCGCCTTCTGGCAACCGTAATTTTCCACCATCTGATTTTGAGCGCTGTTGCCGAATTTGTTACCAAATACGTTACTTTTAATCAATCAATTTTTACAATGTAATTGTGATAACGACGTATCTGCATTGTTTTGAAATCGTATCGAGACAAAATAAAAAAAGTTCGATAAGAAGGAGAGTGTTTTTTTCCAATTAGGCGAATTTTAGTTGAAATTATGTATCAATCGTATTTAAATAGAGCACAGGCAACTCTGCCAGGACTTACAACAGAAGAACTAAAGGAACTGTTAAATGATGACGATAAACTGGAAGTCAGGGTAAACGAGGCTGTGAGTATCTGAAGAGTCATAGTAAAACTTTAATTGGACACTGCGTCACAACATGAATCATTAATTACACCTTTATTGTTATCAGTTAACCAGTTTGGAGTCCGAGAAAGATGTTATATTAAACGACAACCGTCGGTTGGCTGAAGATAATTTAAAAAAGGAACCAGAATTTATTGAAAAACGCAGCAGATTAAGTGATGATGCTGAATTGGCAAAATCCCTTTGTTCCTCAATCCAAGAAAAACTTACAGAGCTCAGTAAGATCATTATCACTATTTAACTATATTGAATGTAAATTTGTTCATGATAACTTGATATTTACACTTTTTTAGAATCAAAGTCTAGTGACACAACACCAGATACAGCACTTGCACTTTTGCAGACAGCCGCAGCTGAAAGTGAAGAGGCGTCTGAGAAACTAGTAAAACAATTTATGAGTAAAGGATTATCGTCCGATGAATTCTTAGAGAAATTTTTGGAATTACGAAAAGAGATGCACTTACGTAAAGTGAAAGCCGATAAAATGACTGAACTGTTACGACAACCGGCGCAACATAATAGGCCACCGATGTATCCATCAACTTCGAATTTCTATCCAATGCAGCCACAAATGCCTCCTGGTGGTGGTGCACCATATCCGATGGGAGGAATGCCTTATCCAACCGGTGGTATGCCTATGATGCCATCAATGCCCATGCCTAACAACATGTACAGGCAATATTAATGCTACAAAACAAATCAATAAATGTGATTAACACAACAAGAGGATATTCTCAACGTTCAGCTAACGTTTGAAATGAACCACAATTGATTTGTTCTATTCAACAACTGTATTTTATTAATTCTAATAATATTAATATTAAGTTAGGATGTGTATAAGTCAGGTAAGAATTATTAAATAATTTTTTAAAGAAGAAACAAAAATATATGAAACGAATGTAATATGAGAAAGTAATTCAATTAATTTGTTTATATTGAGATATCGTTCAATCCATTTTAATGCTACTTTATTTTATGATTTGCTAAAGAGATAACACCTACGATTTAACATATTTATATTTCCGTACAATTGATCAGTGGCACGTGAACCATTTCAGATCTTATAAATTACACGGTGAATTGCATATTGTCGATTGCAGAATATTAGAATGGGTCGAAAACAACAACCCTTCAGGGTGAGAGTGTCACGTGCTCAACCATTGGCCAATGACAGTTTCAATTGCGGGTTGTGGCTTTGTTCACAATACAATTCGTCAAACGGAACAAATCAATCCCTCTTTAGTGGCGGAACGGGATGCTGTATGTTTTTTTGACACCGCTAAACATGTTGGTTTAACTGCAACAACTAACAATAATAGATAGTTCCGGACAGTGAAATTGTATTCTTCCCCTTTTAATTTAATGACGATTAAATAATTACGTATTCATTGATTAATTGCCCTGATGATAGAGCCCAGTTACAGTTCTCATATTACATCAGTTGATTTTTATTATTCAAAGAATTGAAAGTGATGAGAATTTAATGTAATTTAATATCTTGATACAAAGTCAAACAGTAAATTAAAACAACGAAGGCACCTGTTCGTCATCGATCCACTGTTTTGTGGGTCTGACACCACCCGCTACGTTAGACAAAGAAAACAATTCTAGATGTCTGCAATTTATTGCCAAATCCAAGATGGTAGCACGTCATTTGCAGACTCTCCTCATCTACATTATACCAATTGACTGAACAAACAGTTTATATTCAACATTTTCAATTCACTTCTATCCACCGCAAATCAATGAAAAAGGATTTAAATAATTTTAGATGAATTAAAAAGTCCATTAAATCCAATTGAAAATATAAACCACATCAATATATTTTGGTGTGAATTGAATAACAAGATGTTCCTTCCACTCGAACGGATAATACAGAAAACGTGGCACCATCAACAACCAGGACAAATCAATTTGAAGATTCCACAGATAAACAAATAAAGAATGTAGAATAATAATGCGGTCAGAGGTGGATAATGGTAAAACGGAAAAATATTTAAACAATTCTATTTATCATTCTCATAATACCAATTGAATGAATTATAAATAAATTTGTCGGTGTGTTAGGGGCCAAGGATATTTTAGAACTGAAACGATCATCTGAAGGGATCATAAAGAATGGACCGAATAGCAGCTACACGCGACTATCTGTAGCCCTTCATCGAACAACGAATCAAAGTATTGTGATTTCCCATGGCCACGCGACCAACACCCTTCGGCAATTCACAGGAACAAGAAAAACATATTGATTATGGTGCAAACATTAAATGTTACAACACTGATAATTATTGCAATTGACATAGGCTAATTTAAGAGTCGAACAATCAACGGTAGGCAACAGCTATTTAATGATAGAAATTAACGGAAATTAGTCATATCAACGGACTTTATGTTATTTCAAAATGCATCGATAAGAATGATAATGCCATGCAAAAGTAAATGAAAATTCGAAAGTAAATCTTAATTATTAATTATGAATAAAGATGAATTACTTAACAAATAATAAATTTCTGAAGATCCATCACCTTTAAAACAAAATCAATGAAAGCCAGACATTCAAATTGCCCAAAGAAAATTTCACTTTGAGTAAGCCACGCCTTCTAACAGGGGTTGATACATTTCACCCCAATTATAAATGGATTCCTGAATGAGTATAAGTTCTTCCGGATTTCACTAAACTCAATGAGTTTTCATTTAATCGTTGATGATTACAGTTCAGTTAAAACTAATAGTGAATTTATTTAAATTGAAAAATTATGGATAAACTCTGCAGAAATCAGTTACCAGATTCATCATCATCACCACCACTCAGGTAATTTAGTGGTTGTGAACGATACTTTTGTGGAATTCATTCAAAGCTTTTTGATAAATTTCACACTAAATTCCATTGGAATAGAAACCATAGCTTACTAGCATTTCACTGGGAAACTTAGTGACTTTTATCACATAAATTATGACAATAACGTGAAAATTTAATCAAGAAATTGTCCAAAAGATAACAAACAACCTGAGAAAGAGAAAAAAGTTTTTTAAAAATTATTTTTGGTCCGGAATTGTTTTATTTTTTCTTTTAATTTTTATTCCATGTTCGCGACAAGAATTTGGCTTTTACCAATAACATCTGAATACCTTAATTTCGATTGAATAAAATTGAGGTCATTTTAGAGATAAATTAGTTTTGATTTAATTAAAAAAATAGGAAATACAAAAGACGAATTGGGCCCCATTAATACAGACCAAAAAAGAGAAGATATAACATTAACCAGAAGTGAAATAGTGCAAACTCGTCTTGAAACTGAAGATGCTTCGCAATTCAATTCACATATCAAAAGCGATTACCACACTTGGTTCCGTTTGGTTCCATCATAATCCAGCATTTACAGTACCAAATCGTGGTGATTCATTATTGGAATTGGGTGATTATGATGCTGCCATTTATTGCCGAAACAAGGTGAAATCACTTGATCCAGACACATTTTATTGGACTAAATTTTTACGTGATGAAAATCAATTGCGAAGCGCATTTTCAATTCATGCATTCAATTTAATTCTTAAAAATAATATGATATCAATACCAAATAGAGAATTAGTTGAATTAACCGTTAAAGAATGGTCCAATTTAATACATGAAATGTTTGAAAAACGAAACTCAGTTGAACCAAAATTTGATAAGAATCCAATATCAAAAGAATTATCATATACAATTAGCCGTAATACACTTGATGAAAAACATTTATTTAATTTAGTGAACACAAAATTATATCCGAAAGAGTTTAACACCATCCAAGATATGGATCAATTTCATGAACAATCAGAGACATGTATCTATCACATCATGTTGAATATTGCACAAATAAGTGATTTAACGTTGGACAATATCATTGTACACTTGGCAAAAGCTCAAGGTGTCACCAACGTACTAAAACGTTTATCCAAATGCTATTCAGATGATACCGTTTACATACCAAATGAATTACTAAAGAAACATAATCTTAAATGGGAAACGGTGCTCAGTAATGATGTGGAGAATCCATTCTTAAGAGATTGCATTTGCGATTTGGCCATCATTGCACGCGATCATTTATTAGAAGCAAAACGTTATGGCAATCAATACTTAAAATTTAACAAAGATATGACTCGTTTTCTATTACCAATCAAATGTGTTGAAAATTATTTAACAAATTTAGAAAATAATAAATACAATTTAAGTGTACGTCATACTGAATCAAGTAAAATGCTTCCAATTCAATATCATTGGTGTCTGTTCTGGAAGACAATATAATTTTAGCCAAAGGATTCATTTTAAATTTGAAATCATTAAAATATCCATTTATGCGACGGCACTGATATGTGATGAAATAATTTTGTAAATAATATAAAATTCTTTGTAAATTGTATAAGATATTAAAGGAATTGGAAAATTTTAAAGAACTGAAACAAAATTAATTGTAATTTTCATTTAACTTCCATTGCAGTGCAATGAATTTTCACAATTTTGATGATGAATTTGTTAATGAATTGTCATCATGTGTGTATGCCAACCAACATATGGGAAGCACATCTAATACAGGAATGAGATTACCACAGAATATGCGTCAGTTGGGAAATCCTTATTTGCAAGGTAAAACATCTTTTCCTATCTTCTAAAAATACAATTCATTTTAATGTTTCTAATTACTTAAGATGCCACTTGCCTAGATTCATCAACAGCATCATTGAATAATATGGCAAACAATGTACATCCATACGCCGGTGGACCGTACAAGGTCCAGAGACAACAGACAAACGTTAGAGAACGAAAACGAATAATGAGAACAGCTCCAAATGGGTAAATAAAAGACAATTTTCTTAAGCTTTTAAGCAATAAGTGTATTAACGTATCAATAAACAAAACAATTTTAGAAGTATAAATTCAGCATTTGATGAGTTGCGAGTGCATGTCCCAACTTTTCCATATGAAAAACGTTTAAGTAAAATCGATACACTACGTTTAGCTATAGCTTATATTGCTCTACTCCGTGAAGTAAGTTTAAACATTTTAATAAGAACACTTTATAAGATTGGTCCACTATACATAAAATTCAAATCATTTATTAAATTACATAGGTTCTTGAGGCGGACTATGATCCATTGACATACGTTGAAAAATGTTTAAGAGGTGAAATTAAAGCGGATCGCGCACATTGGAACACAAGTGGTAAGAAGTTAAAATA
Organism: Coboldia fuscipes; assembly: GCA_001014335.1. Classification (NCBI taxonomy): domain Eukaryota; kingdom Metazoa; phylum Arthropoda; class Insecta; order Diptera; family Scatopsidae; genus Coboldia; species Coboldia fuscipes. The sequence goes on from JXOR01000226.1 coordinate 76,658, forward strand.
AAAATTGTAATACCATTTGAAATTGATTTTAATCAATTAATATTCACAGATTTAACTGCTCGATTATCTTGGATTAATTGGGAAAATTTGGGTGTTCATCCAGGCCGGCGAACACTTCTCACATCACTTGCATTATCCAGTACTGATCACACTGGTTGTGGACTTAATTAGTTTTTCTTTTAAATTGCTTAATGTTAGGATCATCCATAATTAATGTCAACTTATAATTAACCTAATCAATGTGTTGTTGCAATGTAAAATTTAAGAGGAGAGAAATACAGTTAATGAAGAGAACTTAAAATAGAATCGCTAATATTGAACAAATTCTCACTTTCATTTAATCCTAAGATTGTATTTTCTGGATTCTCGGGATCAATAATCGGTTTTTCCATTTCTTCTCGGGCCGCTTTCTCTGCTGCCTTTTGTGATAGTCTTCGGTCTCTTTGTCTCGCCTCATAATATTCTACTGATTTATCAGAAGGATAATCTGATGGTTTCACATTCAAATGATATACTTTACCAATAGGAACCTCACAATCTTGTTTATCAGCAGCAGCCGATTCAGTAGTAGTTTCACCTTTTTGTAGGTTCGCTTTTTCTTTTGCTGCAGCTTTAGCTTTTTTCTGTTCTTCTTCTCTTACAGAATGTAACGCTATGGATAGATGTAAGTAATCATTGAATTTTCTTGGTTTGAAATTTTTGAAATCAACTGGTTCTTCGTCAGCTTTAATACTATTCTTAAAATTGGTAAATATTTCTTCGTAGTTACCATTGCTAAATGATTTATAAGCCGCACTCATAACGTCTTGAAACTCCTTGCAATGATTTTCTTTTAAATCTTCCTTATTATTGTCATTTGATACTGTTGCTTCCAGATTAATGTCTTCGCATGAAATGTGAATATCACTTTTAAATAATCCAGATGGTGACACTGTTATATCTGATTTATTTTTAGTGATCTCACTAATACTCTTCCGTTTGACTGGTGTTTTCTCTACAGCATCTGATACATTTGAAAAATCGAGTTGTTTCAAAGTCCTGTTGTAAAATTCTTGTTTCTCCTCTGTCTTTGTTGTTGATGAGACGTTCAATTTTGAGTTATTTGCTTTTAATCGTTTTTTAATAGTATTAAGTAGTGAATTACTCTCAATACTTTTATTCAATCTCGATGTATTCTGATTATTTCCTTTTAGTGGAACTGGTTTGCTAGGATTTTCTACATGTGTAGCAAATAACGTTGGCATTGTTCTCATTTCACCGTTAAACGCAAATAAAGATCGTGGATTTGATTCTACATTATTTTGAATAATTTTTTCTGGAGTCAAACAAATATTACAAGAGAGATCTTGCCACAACAGATTAATTGGAGATGGATCTTTCTTTACAATGACTTCATTGTTAAATGTTGCGATTTCATCCATTTGCAATTTGGCATCATCTGTTCGTGTTTTCAGATTTAATAAATGCTCTCTGATTAACTCGAGATCGGCAACCGATAATTGTGATTGATAACTATTTATCCTTGATTGCAAATCATTCAAAACAAAACTAGAAAGGGCTAATAATTTTGATAAGGAATAGTTTCCACTATCTCCATATAAATTATCTGGATCAAATTCTGGATTAGCTGTCTTAATTTTTTCATATGTAGAGGCAATTACCTGCCGATTCTTTTTTTCTGCCTTATTCCTTTCTTCTTCAGACTTTTCAATATATTCGATTTCATCCAATACGTCGTCAAATAAATCATTCGTATTGAGGACGAAATTTACCTTTTCTTCTAGTTGTTTTCTTGCTACCGTAATGTTTTCCATTTGTACAACACCTAATTGAAGAACATCTGGCTTATGTCCATCATCTGTGGCATATACGTCTAATAAGCTGGTTAGCATTGGTTCTAAAGTCTTTGACGAGAGTTCTTTTAATATTGATGTATCTTTGTGTGTTAAATATGCTTGCATACAGAATCCTTTACGCTTACAATCAGTTTGATTCTTAACTTGCGTCGGTAGATTGGGATTCCTACAATCAAATAAAAATCGTTAATTTAAAATCAAACTAAGATCAACAAAGGTATTAATAATTACAATTTATCAAAAGAATCCCAATTTATACTCCATTTGGTGCTATGTCTATCAACAGCCAATTTCATTACGAGGTCAAGCAAACAATCGACTACTTTCATTGTTCTCATTCCACCTGGTTGGACAACCATATAAGCTTTTACTTCGGGCATTCCCATGGCATATTTCTCATTAAGATCATTTAGATACTCAACGGTATCACGTCGGAATTGTGTTTCACGTGGTTTGTCAATTACCGGCCAAAGGAAACGTTTCTTGGTTTCTTCGACGTTAATAATGTTGAACAGATAGTACAACGACTGGCAAAATGCAGGTACAGTGCCCTTTACAAACATATCCTAGTGAATTGAAATTAAAATTCACATCTGATTACGTGAGAACAATAACGATGGCAAATATAACTTACGGGACGCATTTCGGCCTTCAATTCAGATGGTATCGGATAGAAGTCTTCGAGGAGAAGGATATCTTCGTGAATGCTTGTCGAGAATTGCAATTCATCCTCCTTCCTCATCAACGTTTTCATCATTGATACATTCATGGATGACATATTGAACACAAATTAATTTTACTAACAGTCCTAAACTAAAATTAATAGTCTCCCAAACACTTTGGCTACTTTACAAAGTTAATTATAATTTTTTTATAATAAACAACTTTGGCGAAGAACGGGTGCATTAAACCGTTTCAATTCATTCGATTCAAACAAACAAACAACAAGCATATGTTTGTGTTACGCATGGTACAATTCTCAATAGCGGGAATTTTGAAATCTGTGGAAGATCAATTTTTGCTGGAATCCATTTAAAATCCATTGGAAATTTATAATGTTTAAAGACAATATTTAATTTTTGTTATTATTTTATTATTTATCTAAATACAGAGAAAGAAGAGTTCAGTATGATAATAAATATCCGGCATATTCAAACCACATCTCACTATGTGGATAGCTATGTCGGATAACTATTTTTACGATAAAATTAGATAAATCAGATAAAAATTCACAATGATAGAAAATGATAGAAAAAGGCAATATATTAATTCGAGTTGCTATATGCCTTTACTTCTCATTTGCTCTCAACGTGGACTCTGTCCAGGCTTGGTACGGCCGTTTAAATATTTAACCAATTGATAATGGAATCTGGTGTGCAGAAGACTGAAAGTGCCGCTAACACATTCTAATTAACATGGGATTGGAGCAATATGTGGAAGGATCTCGAGAATTCGTCCAATTATGCAGTCAGAATCAGATAACTACTTCGGTACTACTTCTTCGCAACTTCGCCGAAGAACGGGTGCTTCAGCTGGAAAAAAACATATGTTCGTGTTATGATTATTTATTTGACATTTTAAATGTCAATTTACACATTCAGCCTGAAGTTAGCAACTAATGAATTCGGATTTAACATTCATCCCGACTTAGTTTATCTCTAATTTTTAATCATCTGATAATTATCTGAATTTGTATTTGTTTTATTACCAATATTGTAGTGATTAATATCAATATTAACTTAACAAAGTCATAACGGGAATTCGCAATAAATTTTTGACAGAAATATGAATTCGAAAATTTATGAATTTTTCGGAGAAAAAATGAGTGTCAAACAAAATTGGTTTGTGTCTAGGTTAAACGTCAAAAAGCATTGTTTTGATGCAAACAAAAAATTTGCAGCAAATTTGATGCAAGAAATTCAAGAAGTTGTAAAAATAAGAACAGAAGCAACAGTTTTAAACAAAGAAAAGATAAAAGAAAATCCAAATTGTTTGTAGAAAATGAGTCTGAAGCATCACGAAAAATTTGAGTTATGTAGGACTCGACCAAAATACAGGCAGAGCAAGAAATTAACGGCAGTAAAAGTAAGCATTACTGAATTAATTTCAAATTTACTTAAATTTAGTAACATCTTCTGTATCTCTTATCAGGTTTATTCGGTGGCTAATGAGTCCAAGCACCTATTGGTTTTTGGCGTTCCTGCACTGTCTCTCAGTACTGAGATTAGAAATAAATTCAGTAGATTTGGAACTGTAGAAAACAGTTCTCTACAAACTGATACAATAAGGACATCCGAACAATGTGAGTACATGATTCCCTTCGGTTAATTCAGTCATAGTAATCAATTATCATTTTAGTGGAGATTGAACCATTTACAGAATGCTATCATATAAAATTCGCGAGAATTGAATGCGCTAGGAAAGCGAAGAAAGTGCTGGACGCCTCTTCCTTTTATGGCGGTAATACGAAATTTAATTACATGGTGTTCGATTTACCTTTATTAATCCAATTATTAATTACTTTAGGAATACTTCACATATCATATGCACCTGAATTAGAATCAATTGAAGAACTTAAACAGAAGTTAGACCAACGTTATAGAGAAGTTAAATATCGGTCAATGAAAAATCGTACTGAAACAGAACAATCCAACCAAAAGCTCAATAGCAAACAATCAAATGAAAAAGTGAAAACGGTAAATGCTCGCACTTGAATTCACATTTGGTTTTAATCACATTGAACAAGTCAATGGGTTTCCTAATTTGATTCAGACAAGTTAACATTTATTAAGTGTTTTCATTCAATTTTTAATTACTTTAAGCTGTAAAATATTATATCTACACTAAGAACATGAAAGCTTCCCCAGAGGTATGTGATTAGATCAAACTAATAATTTTGAAATTAACAATTAACAGAACTAATTCCAATTCACAGTGTGTTTGTACATTTTGTGAACGAGTATTCTGTTGTGAAAAATGCCGAACCAGACATGAATTGACATACCATTCAGATGATAATTTAGAATTGATTGAATGTCCCGTATGTAACGGTAATCCGTTACAATTAAACTCAAAGGCACCGAAAAGACTGATTGAACACATTGTTCAAAAACATTTACCATTGCAGTGCTACAAATGTAATCAGGTAAGTGAAATTATTTCACAAAATTGATCTTTGATAAAAACTTAATCATAATAATTTACTCCAAATTAGTTCTTTACGCGAAAAGAAGATTTTGTTGAATGGCACAAATGCAGAATGACAACTACAGAAATTATAAAAGAAAAATCATTAGACGAAACATTTTTAATTAAAAAATGTTCACCAATCAAGGAACCAATAGAAGATGCACTGCAGTCAGGGGTTGCAACTAAAGAATCGCAACTAATTACTCCTCTTTCTAAGTTGATGTGGCGATATCAAAATCAAGATAGTATTTCATTTGAATCAAGTTCTTGTAATACATCTGCTGCCAATATTATTAGACGACCTTTAATACATCCTAAAGTTGGGAAGCTAGTAAGATCAACATCGACTCCAACAAATTTATCAAACGGTTTCAGTGATACATCATCATGTCAAATGTCCAGTATTCATAGTTTGAATAGTGATACTGATGGCACATCCCCAGTTAACACGGAAAGCAAGTAAGTTGAACATTATCTAATAACTCATAATTAATGGGACTTTAAAAGATATTTTATTGATTCTAGAAAAGTCATTATTAAATCAGTTCATAAGAAGGCGATCAATGTAACGCCTCTTCGTCAAGTGATGTCTAAGAGTATTCAGAGAGCAATTATGAAACAACAAAACGGTTGTGGCAATCGACGAATTGAAATCGAACAAACAGTTACTTCAATTCAATTCATTAGTATGTTGAAATCTCGTTAAAAGTATTGAACATATTTGATTAACTTTATGTTTTAGGTCCAGGAACACCGCCGCTTGATTTAAGGACTACCCCAGTATTAAAACGCGATGGAAGAAGCTTTCGATGCCGAGAACTTCCGATGTATAAGAAAGATGAATCAAAATTTGAAACATTACAACCATCTCCTCGCAAAGAAGGTAACAGTGTCCAGGCTGCTAAACCTTTGGAGGAATCCAATGAAACTGAGACATTCACAAAAAGTTCTCATTCGAATCAATTGAAGACAGTTTATGAAACATCAAATGAATCATTACTTAAACAAAACGATGAACCTGAAAATCATAATGAGAACGACGAAGAGTGTACGGAAATATGGGGTACTCCGATGAAATATACTTCTATTATAGAGGAACCAAATCATAGCAAAAATGATTACTCAAAACAAAGTAGTTTCCATTGTTCATCTCACACGAATACTTTCGGTATGAGTACGTGGAACTCAAGAATACCACAATCTACCCAAATTAGTCCAAATAAAATATTGGTTGGAAGTCCTCAAAAGAATAAAACAAATTCAGAGTCAAACGGAGGAAGTAGACTATGGGATTTTGTTAGCCGTATGATAAAATTTGCTAATTTCCCTGGAATAAATGAAAAATTATCCAAATTCAGTATTGGTGATGGGAAAGTGAAACGTTGTAATTCCTTTGCTGGATATTCCAATGAGAATTCATTAAATCGCAAAAATTCATATTTCATCGAAGAGACCACCTTGAAAAGGCGACGCTCTACTATCACAAGTCCTCCAAATTATAACAATCAAATAGATCCAATTTCAAAGAAATTTAAACGAATTCATGGACGTCCAGCTATTAGACGATTAAGGCAAAATGAACCTTCTGGTTAGGTCACTTAACACTTTAATTTAATTAATTACATATCATCTTTAATAAAATTAATATCAATTTATTATCTTAAAATTATAGTCTGAAATTTATTTCGTACAATCACATATAAATTCTCCTTAGATCTGTTGGCGATGTAATCATTTTACATTGTGGACATAGTTTCTTTTCACCCAATGTACGCAGCCAACATTCTTCACAGTGTACATGCCAACAGCAAGTTGAAACAACTGGAACACGGAATTCATCCATACAGATAAGGCATTTTAATTTCGGCGTTGATTTCGCTTCCAATTCACGAACTTTTGCCTCCAATGCATTAATTATAACGGTTTTAGCATCACCTGAGGGTACACCCATATTGGAAGTATGCGGCATACAGCAACTATCATTGGATGATGAATCTTCTGCCGTTTCACTGATTCTTTGCACTTTGGGTATATCTTGATCGGATCCAGTTACAAGTTTTCGCAAATACAGAGAATCCTGGGTTGATTCTGTTAGCTTCGCTGATTTCGGATAGATTACATCCATCTCTGAATACTGTGAAGACCCATATAAGGCAGGTTCAACGTCTTCCACATTCAACTCTTCGTCATCATTCTGTGAACTGTTTACCGTATTTGTCATTTTAACTGCTGCATATCCACCCTCTAAAAGACTTGAGGCACGAATTCTCGTCTGACCGGCCCATTCGTATACTTCACCGCATCCTACAATGTCGACACTGGCGTCATCATCGTCATCCGAGTCCATTGTACTGATATTATTCAAACAATGATCATTTCGGCTCGACGAAGATTCCCCCATTTCTGATTTTCTTATACATAACTCAACGTGAGCATTAATATCTTCTGATTCACTAACCGATTCGTTACAAATAGGACAAACTGGTTCATCTGCTCGTCGTTTTCGTCTCATCCGCAATCGAACACGTCTATTACTACGAATCTTTTGGAATACATCCCATGAGGATGATTGTTCTGTTGATGTACTTGCTTGTCCATCCGTAGCGTTAGTTGGTGATGGGGGACTTCCATTTGATTTTCCTGAATTTCGGCTATTCATCGCTCGATTTCTGTGTACAGCAACGGATAGTTTTGTCAGTTTTTCCAATTCCATGGTATAGTGAGCCTCTAAATCCTGTGGTCTCACTGTAACACTGCACAGCGGACAACAAAATGGTTCCAAGTGCTTCCTCCTTTGACGTTGTCCGCGAGATTCATCAATTGACTGATTCTCCATGGCCATGAAACGGTCAAAAATTGTAATTTCCTTAAACAAATCTCTTCTTTTGAGCGGCGGGCGTTAATTCAACTGGATACGTACGAGTTATCTAATCAGAAAACATCCTTCGATAGAGTATCAGTTCCATCAAATCGAGTTCCAAAATCCGTCCGACAGATATCCACCTAATCTGCAATTAAGGCATTTTTATTGATGTCTGCGTAACTTTTACCATGATTATTTTATTCTTTTCAATTGTTCAAATTGAATTTCAATTTGGATGTCAGAAACACCCGTTTGAAACACTCAATGGGAAACAAAAAAACCTACACATTGAAAAACGTACCTCTCGCACCGAATAAACAGTTTTGTCAACAGTTACCTAACCTCAAACAGTTTGACATTGGCCGCCATCATTCGTGCAGTGTCTTTATTTGAATTTTACGTTTGTTTTTAGCCGCCGTAAATAAAAAACACTGTTTTTAGTTTTTTTGAAAGTACCCGACCAGAAACAAAATAAAGGAATAAAATAAAACAGTTTGATTGTTTATCAGTTATCTAAGTTTGTTACACAATAAGCAATTAATGTAGTTAGTTAATAATTGAGTTGAGACAGAGAATGGAAACGCGCAGCAAACACTTGAACAAGAGATCTTCCGTGAGTATTAATCGTGCATCAATGCATCCTCAACGGAATCATTTATTACTTTTGATTTTCAGCTGAAGAAGCGATCTGATTCCTCAGAGGAAACGATTGAAATCACAAAAACCTCAACCGTGACAAAAGGAGTTCGATTTTCACGTCGTAAATCAATCAAGTAAGTTAATTGGAAATATATGCATTACACCTTTCTGCTCACTGCTTAATGTCTTCCAGAGAGTTCAAGCCCTGTGAAAATGGCCACGACGATTGGCAGAATCAATATGATCTGTCCGATTCATTTGATTCTGGTCAACAAACCGGCCTTGGCGTCACTCGGCATACGACTGGTGATTTTGAAAAGGAGAATGTTATATTTTCGACCAGTCATTCATCTAATTTGAATGCCCCGTCTATGAAAGTACCAAAGATATTCCAGAAAGTAGACAATAGTTCGAAGGTGAGAGAATCAATCCTCGAAAATATTGAAGTAGAAGATTCAATTTATACTGCTGGTCCTAGTACAGAAGTATATGAGGATATGAGCATCGAAACTACTTTAAAAACTTCATCGATGGGTGATATGATGGAGATAACTGCCTCGTTTGAAATGAACGCTCCTAAAGTAACCAAAAAACGAACAACAATTTTAGCACCGGTCGATATCACTCAAGAGATTCCGATACACAGGCCTAAAATTCAATCAACGGTTAGACGGCAAACTACCCACGAACCACAAGATATGATGGCCGATGACACTATCTCATATACTACATCGCAAGTCCAAAGTGAAACAATTAATAACGTTAGGGATATGTCTGTTTCTATATCTGATTCCGATTCAATTCAAATTGATGTGATTGAATCTCAAAAAGTTAACCGGCAATCGGTTTATTTCCAAACAGGTGAGAATATGGAAATAAATGAGAATATTACACCGCGAACAGAAATGGTGGATCAATTTTTACCTCCAACGGATTCGGATACAGAATCAACAGGATCAAGCGTTAGTACTGTCAATCGAAAGCCTAGAATTCGCGCTAGAGATTCAATCATGTTGTATGCGATTAATAAGAATCTGGAAAAATCTCGATTATCTATTGATTCAAATCAAACGGAAGAAATTGTAAAGAAATGTACCCGTCTGTCAATGGATAGTAATTTGGAGAAACTTGCCGATAGTTTTGATAGTGATTTATTATCAACAAGTGTTAAATCAGGTTACGAAGGTTTAAAGGAATATGCTGACTTAACAATGAACTCACCAAGATTATCAAATCAATCAGTATCGTTAGTGAGTTCGACAGTGGATGAATTTTCATTTCAAATGAACAAAGATGATTTTGGTCCTAAGATTGACGTAGACGCACAATTGGCCGAGGGACAAGCAACCATCGATAAGTTGTTAGAGCAGATAAATTCATTGAAAGATGGTATGCCTAGTTATGAAGAGATTTTCATGGAGTGTGATGCCAGACTTATGAAAATGGAAGAAGAGAGAAAATTACAATTTGATAGAGAATCAGTGACCAGTCCAACGGCTCCTGGGCTTAAAATCCTGATTGAAAACAAATTGGAAAGGTAATATTACATTGTACTATTTAGTGATAAAGGGTAATAGTGAATCTTATGTTTATGTGAATTTTAGTAACTTCAAAGAAATGAAAAATCAACTAAAGCCACCAGAGGTCTTATTCTATTGTTTCCCGTTAACACCGAAACCAAATGAGCTGATTGGAAATAAGATTGAATCGGAGAATTTGAATTGGAAATTTATTGATACATTCTTCTATCATGGTGTTATTGAATTTGCACATAAGGTTGTAAAATTTCTTGTGTTGCAAATAGAAATTGAGCTGAACGAACAATTTAATCATAACATGGAATTCAAATCGGTTAAATTTCGTTGTAGTAAATTTCGACGTAAGTATTTAATATTACTTACATTTAACTTAAGTAATTGTTCCACATTTATCTTGTAGCATTTGAGAAACTGACACCGTTTGAATTGTTGCTGCATAATGAAGTGTTGCCCAAATTGCCGGTTGATACTCATGTTTTTTGTAAGCGATATGATGCATTGTTTTCGTTTTTATCAAAGGTTGATGAAATATTATTAAAGAGTCATCAAGATTGTGTGGATGTTGCATCGATAGTGACTCAGTCAGAAGGGTATTTAGGGCGTGAGGATGAGTATGTAATCCCGTTAGTATTATTGAAATTGAAACTAATTATTTCATTCGTTGTAGACAATTTTTCATAAAAAAGACATCATTTGAAATGGAGCGTCGGATATTTGCCGAAATTGTTGTGTTTGGAAGTAACGTCAATAGCATGGGACCTTTAGCCACACATATTGTTCCGCCAATTGATATGACACCACAATTCTATAAATTACCTTCTGGGAAGGAGTATCTTCGTACGTTTCTCAACGATCCGTTTAAATATCTAGTTGTTTAATATAAATTATACATAAATTATTTAATAAGTTTTCACTCAGTTTAACGAATAAAATCTCATCTCATAGAATATTTTTCAAATTTAATTTCAAACGGCATTTCCAAAGCACCAATTTGATGTCTTTTAAAGACATTTCAAGCGCCAAATAGCCCAACAATTGGGCAAATAATATTTTGGCGGTTACAATCAGATTGTGATTTCGAGCCAATAAATGTGACGTCGTTATTTACCAAAAGTTTCAAGTCGATTCCATTAATTTAATACAACCGGTTGCTGCGATATTATTTGCATTAATTTTAATTTGTGTAACAGTAGTTAATCCCGTGTAATACATCCTTGGAATATCGTAAAGAATATGTTTTGTTAAAATCATTTTTATACAATCAATTGTATTCGTATTTTGTTGAATTTAATTTAACGAGATCGAACTAGAAAACCTAACCATAAACAGTATCGGAATTTGAAGGACAAGTAAATTAGAAGGCAGCATTAGTCCAACAAGTAATTGGAATCGATAATTTTACACTCAAAGTCTCTTTTAACCTGAACTGTACAAAGATGTCGGAAGGAATTCCAAGGAAAATATCACGGCTGAGTTTACCGGGTAAGCCCGCGCAAATTTTTACTAACTTTGGGTGATTGGATTTTGGGACTTACACATTTCAATTTTTTGTTTCGTTCGATGCTACGTTATTTGTTGCTAATTCTAATGAATAGCTACATTCACTTTAGATTTACCATCACCACCTACAGACCAAGGAAACGTGTGCGTATGTGGTCAGGGTGAAGTTGGTCAATTAGGTTTAGGTGAAGATATTATGGAACGCAAGAGACCAGCACTCGTGAAAGACATGCCAAAAACAATAGCCATAGCAGCTGGTGGGATGCACAATGTTTGTATCACAGTCGATCAAGATGTCTATTCGTTTGGATGTAACGATGAGGGTGCATTGGGTCGCGATACATCCGAAGAAGGTTCAGAATTTGTGCCTAAAAAAGTTGATTTACCGAGTAAGGCGGTAAAAATATCAGCCGGCGACTCACATTCTGCCGCTCTATTAGATGATGGACGTGTATTTGTATGGGGTTCGTTTAGAAATTCTCATGGAAGTATGGGATTGACACTTGAAGGTGGTATAAAGAAACCAATTGAATTATTACCGGAGCACCGTTTTGTGGACATTGCATCTGGCGCTGATCATTTGGTTTTATTAACAACGAAAGCTAAAATGTATACAGTTGGCTGTGCTGAACAAGGACAATTAGGCCGTGTTAGTTTACGCAGTGCTTCTGGTGAAGGAAGACGCGGTAATACTGATTTGCTTACGCCAGATGTCTTGAAGTTTCCCAAAGCAAATAATATTGATGCGGTTTGGGCTACAACGTATTGGTATGTTGCTATGCGTTGCTATTCACTCAAGAATCCAATTAATTTATTTGATTTCAGTACCCTTCTGCGAGACAGAAAGTCACAAAATATTTACGCCTTTGGGCTGAACAATTATAAACAATTGGGAATACCAAAGCTCGAGACAGTATTTCGTCCAGAATTGACTCCCTTTAAAAATGTAAAAAAGATAACTGGTAAATTTCATATTTAAATGATTTATTATATTATGTACATCAATGTATTCATGATTGATTTTAGGCGGACAACATCATACCCTTGTTTTAAGCAATGATAATAAAGTTTTTGCCATAGGACGCGGTGATTACGGACGTTTGGGTTTAGGTGAATCTGTCAAAGAATCAGATACATTAACATTGATTGAAAAATTAGCTAGTAAGAATGTAGTTGACATTGCTTGTGGTGAATCATGCTCATTCGCTGTTACAGACAAAGGTAAGTCGATGTTGTTATACAATTTAATTGGAAATAATTCTAATTTTATCAACATCTTTTAGGAGAACTGTATTCATGGGGAATTGGATCAAATCAACAATTAGGTACAGGATCAGAAGATGATGTGTATGAGCCAACACATATTGTCAGTGAACAATTGAAACAAAACAAAGTGATGAAGGTGTCCAGTGGCGGACAGCACAGTATATTTTTAGTGGCACCAGAAGGTGATGAAAACAGTAAAAAATCAAATACAAAAGCATCCAAACCAAAAGAGAATGGTACTACTGAAAATAAAGTAGAGGATGGTGCCAAAAAGACAACTGGTAACGGAAGAAAACGTAAAGCCGTTGATTAACAAAGACTGTTGTTTAAAATTATTCACAGATATATAATTCTAAACTAACGCATTTATCTTAACGTAGTTAAATAACTACAGTTTCATTTGATTGAATATTGTTAATAAGAAGAAATATTGTTTTCATCAGCCAATTTAATGTGCTGAAATATTATTTAACAATTTGATTAAATTTAGGTAAGTGAATTTTTCTTAGAAATTTTTGTTTTTCTTATTTTCATTCAGTTAAATTTAGTTATGTTACTTGTTTTTCATTGTTTTCACATAATACTTAATTTCTAGTAGAATTAATATAAAAACTGTTTCGTAATTCTTGTTATAACATATACGAATATATTGAATAATAAAAAAAAAATACCCATGAAGAGACCGAAAATGAGTAATGGCATTCTGACAGTATTTTCTTGTATCGAAAAGGAATAAATAGATGGTATGAGGTAATAACTACGCATAAGTTAGATTTATGATGAGTTTTTCCGTCAGTTGAAATGTCCCCCATTTAGTTCAGGTAATTCGTGGTCATATCTTTTATATGATAATAGATAGCGTACATATTTTCCTTACATTTGTTGGTGATATGCGGTTCATCCCATTCTTTTCCTTTGATTCTAGGTGGTTTATAGTGGTGTCGCTGTACCATTGAATGAAGAAAAAAGTATGTGCTAATTTATTTACGGAAACATTAACCTTTCTGGAGTCGCACGTTAGATTCCACATAATATGTGAGTGCAAACATTAAATGACTTTTGGTTATGATAAAATATACGGGGAAATGGGATTTCTGTTTTTTTTTTTTGTTGCCACTAAAACCGGTGTATCTATCTCGGTGGTGAAGACGACCCTCATTCGTAGGTAACAAATTCGCGTACATTTAGATAAATTCGTTTTTACTTCATTCAGAACGATAATGTTACAGAATTTTATGTTTTATAAACCCATCGTGTTATCAAACTGGAATTCAGCATCAGTAAGATGATGATTATGATGGCACCGTTTAGCCTCATCCCATTATTCGTTTTTGTATAATCTTCAACTGAGCATAACGTTAGATGTTCAACAAGACGATGAAAGATTTATTCAATATTGAAATTAATTATAAAATTACATTTAATTTAATTACTTAATTACTAAGTCATTAGAAAATTTAACACTGATTATATACTTTAATTAGGTGTAAAGGCAGTTTCATAAACCGACAGAACAGTGTTTGCTTATCGGTCATGGACATGATGTATGTTTATCCAGTTTCTGATGAAATGTAACTTAATTATTCATTTAGATCCATTTAGTTTTAATATACTTTACAACTGCCATTATTATGATACATAAACTCAACATAATTAATTTTTATTCATGGACTACAATAAAACATTGAACCTGTAACGATCGATTATTCATTTTGGTTACGATCTCGAATTGATATACAAGTATTTGACAACGAAATGATGTAATCTTTTATTCGAATCACACATTGATCTAATGATGCTGAATGGTTTTCTACCATAATTGTAATCATGTGTGTACGTTTAGTTTTACCAATAAAGGACATTGTTTCTGATTAGTCTTGGTTCATGTGCTTGGGATAGGCAAACTGAAATACACGTCCGTTTACTTTATTTGGTAATTCCAAAACGACCGTATTGCATAAACTGGATTACATGATGAAAAGTTTTACTATGTGTACTTATTAGTTTTTGGTCAATCTCTCATTCTAATTAATTTATTTGATCCGTTTTGATGATTTAATAATGTGGAGAGAAGTAATTACGTGAAACTTAGTTTTTTGTTTGTTTCATTCTTCCAAAGAATATCAATAAAACCATAATGCGAAGGTGATAGAATTTAATATCCTATGTGGTTGAATTAACTGTTCCATACGTTATTAACGCAAGTGGGTTACCTTTTGGTTAAAGGATATTTATTAATGAGGGGAAAATCATGAGTAGAAGAGTGTGGTAGAGGGGAATTCAAATACTTCTCCATTGTCCTTTGCTCCTTCCACAACAAGTACTTTGAATTGTCTGAAGAAAATGATTTATTTGGTCGTTTAAAATCTCAATTAATGGAAAATAGAGTTTCATAATTCGTGATACCGAATACTTAAGTAGCCAATTTCAAAATGCCGGTAGAATGGTAAGTGTAGATTTTAAAGTGAATGTGACTTAACTACCGTATCGACTGAAGATGCCAACACGAGTTGACACGTATTTGTAAAAATCTGTTCGCATTTGTGTTTATTCTTCATTTTTCCACACATTCATTTGTAACTTTATTAGTTCTCTTTTTTTTTGTTCGAAATTTCTTTATTAATTGAAATAATTAAATTAATAATTAACTGTTACTAGATTTATTGGAGTTTGAATTTTGTTTAATATATATTGGATTTCTTGTTAAATTTATAGTTTACAGTTTAATCGATGTTAAAGCGATCAAAGTTTAAAGCCCATTATAATAGTATCTATCCCCGTTTAAAGTAAAAAAAAGGCGACACGCAGCAATATACATACGCACATTCCATTTGGAGCCAAAATACTCTATTAGAACGGCCCTAGTTTATCTTAATTTTTTTGTAATTATTATTATTAATTAATTTGCAATATTATTTTGTTACATTTTATTTTGTTAAATAAGAATTTATAACATAAAAAGAAATCATTAGTAATGGAGAACTTAATAATTGGTGGTGTCGTTGTGGCATTTACGGTTGCATCGTGTATATTTCTCTACTTGTTCATAATTAAACCTCAACAAAAACAACAACAAAAGGTTGGCAGTAGCAAGAAATCAGTGTCCACATCAGCAAATAAGGAGCAAAAGAAACCACAACAAAAGCAACCAGCTCCAGTACAACAGAAGAAGAAGGAAGAGAAAAAGAAGAATGAGGTAAGTGGTTTAGTTTCTATTTATTGTAATCAACTAATAATAATAATTGTTGAAAGTGATAATGAATTGGTATGCTGATTGGAATTTCATATCTGTTTTTTTTTCTCCATTGATGTTTTAGAAAGCCACTAAAGCGGCTAATAATGATGTGATCAAAAATGTGATTACTACAACCACTACAACTAAAAAGGTGAAGAAAGTAACTACCACAACTGTGGCGCCCGGTGGTAAGAAAAATGCCCCAGCAGCAAAGGCAACTGTTACTAAACAAGAGGTCCCAGTCGTCAAGAAGACCAAAACTGTGGTGTCCAATGGTGCTGAGAATAATAACGATGAGGGTGCATGGAAGGTGGTTATGTCCAAGAACGACAAACGTAATAAGGCCGAACAATTGGCTGCTACCTTAGCTAAAGCGGCCGCTGCTGAGAATCAAGTTGGCAATGTTCCAAAGAAGAGTGGTGACAAGAAGACCAACAACAAGAAGGAGAAGGATGCCGTGAACGCGAAGAAACTCAAAGAGCAAGCCAACAAAACTAAGAAAGCAGCTGACAATAAGAATGCCGCTGAACCACCTGTTGTAGCACAGCCACAACGATTCGACGACATCTCAGAAAAGTATGCTCTCCTTGAGGATGAGAAAACAGCCGAAGGTAATACATTTATTGGATCAATTATATTGAGTGACCGATAATAACACCCACGTTATTTTCATTGTTTTCATTTCAGACTTATGGACTGAGGCAAAAACTGTTAAGAACAAGAAAAAAAAGGTTCGCAAGGATTAAATTTATATGGTTGATTCTGGTGAAAAATTACATCAAAAACTTCCAATATGAAATGAAATCATGTTGAATCTATCTGTTCCATAGTTTCGGATCGTAAGCAGATAGCAGCCGATCGACAATAATTTCTAATACCTTATATAATTCAATAGTAATTAATATTTTTGACATTTTATTATCCACCAGCTCGAGAAAAGATACAAGATTTTTTTTTATTATAGATTATATTGATTATATATTTTTTATATTACGAATTAAATATGCAATTAAATTGTGTACAAATTTGTAGAAAAGAAATTAAAGATTCTAAACGATGTTTTCTAATGGTTTAAGTGATTAATGGAAATAATAAAAAGAAGTTTAGGGAAATTAAGAACAAATTGTTAATACGTTGGCAATTGCAATTCAATAAAGATTCAATTAATTAATGATAAATGATTCTATTAATATATGATTAGGTACATTAGTCAATTCTAAATTCCATATTGTCGTCAAATATTTCCATTTCAGTTAGTTATTCTGGTAAGTTTGTGATATCGAATTCAATAGTTTCCATTTATAAACGGAATATTTCAATGGAATTTTGTCTACACATACAAGTGTTTGATTATTTGCATGCACAGAAATACCATTAAGAATTTGATTCTTTTCATTGTAATACAATCGATTTATTGATTCGAATGAAATGTGTGTTGTGTTGTTACGAAGAAAAGGCACTGAAATATATATATATAGTTAAGGTTTATCGTTATAATGGAAGAATTGGAGAAATCAATACCAGAAATTGTTAAATTATGTTTTACCTGTTGTGATATTATGAAACTTTAAAAACTCGTTCCTTTTCTTCGACTAAAATTAATTCAAAATTTTATTCTCATTTATTTAAAACTCATATTAAAATGATTTCAATCCTTTTTTTTACCTCGTGTACAATGTCATTCAATTCAATTGGAGCTTATAAAACTAATTTATATTTCAATTTCATAACCGTTTTCTTATATTCATTCGGTATTTTTGGTGTGTCAAGAATTGAAAACGATTACACTTGAAGAAAATCTAATAAATTTTAAGCGTTTGGAAACAGAATTGGTAAATTCATTTTTTCGTTGAACGAAGATAAAGATTTATTGCGGTGACAATGCATGGAGTATGGAGGATATAAGAGACCAATTGAATAGAATATGAATATGAATTTTAATATCAGGAATAAAGGAAATATTGTATGTTCTCGTTGCGGCAAATGAATGTAAAACGGATTTAAGAAGTATTGACGCTTCACAAGAAGATGAATATTATTTGATGCAAGTAATTTATGAATGGAAGAATTTCCAGAACTGCTGATAAGAGGTTTTAATCAGCACCTTTTCAAGTGGTATCATTCATCGACATATTTCAAAATTCATGGCGTGATACATTTAATAAATTTAATCAGATAGATTCTTCATTAAAAACTTTTAACTCACACTCCGTGTTAGCCGAGACACAATTGCTCAGCATTAGGATTAACGCGCCGAGCTGTAACTCAGCTTTTGCTCAATTTTGCGCCCAAAAATTTAGTTTCACCCGGTCGGTCTCGGACAATCAATGCGCACATGATTTTTTATCGTGATTTTATTTGTTGTACTTAAACCGACAAACAAATTGTTGTAATTAAACCGTTTTTTTATATTCCGTATACAGTGTTAAAGTGTTATTTAGTGGTTAGTGTAACTCGAAGTGATGAAATTGTTAAGTGAAGTGCATTTAATTGTGATAAATTTTATAAATGAAAATCAGCGGATTTCATGGAACAAGTGCAAGGTTAGAATCATTTTTGTTTGTAATTGTTCTCTTTCGCCGATTACATTTCTGCATCCGTAACATTATCTTGAACCAAATTCATCGTCACAGCATCTTTTTGGGATCACAGGTCTTAAATTTGTAAATATTTAATATTGATTTTTGTCTTGAATACGGTCTCTTATCGCCCCCATGTAAACGAATGCGAATCTATTGAAAGGTGTAATGTACCAGTTGAAGGTAATTCGTCGTTTGTTTAATTTTTTTCTTATTGTAATGCGATTCACCGTATTTGTTAAATCAATATTTGTGAATGAATGGGAATACACGCCTTCTGATATCCCCCCATATTAGCTGATAAGCCATCGGTTTTATTATCTGTTATTTTTGTATTTTTTTTTTTAATATTCCAGAATTTTTCATTCGTGTATTCCACAACTTGATATTGTGGCGTTGCGATCGCGAGTTGAAAAAATTTAAACCGAAACAGAAATAGACTGTACCGTTTTATATAAACGTTTTCTTTATATGAAGAATCATTATCGATAAAGCACGTCGACCTGTTAATCAAATTAATCTTAAGCGTTTCTCGAGTTGTAATTTTCAAATAAAACGCATTTACCTAATCAAAGATAGACACTATAACATGGATTCGAAATACGATAATTTATTAGGTGATTCAAAGTGTCTATGACTTGTTATGGATTTATATAAAATCGATTGTATTTCTTTATTCTATACTTTATATACACCGCTGTGTGCCTATAGCTGATAATAAAACTCCATCAATAGTATGTTTCATGAAATTCCTCACTGATAGGTAAGATTTATCCTATTGTAACGCAGATATTTCTATTCCATATCAAAATAATGAATAAGAAGAAATACCAATGATTCGGTTTCTATTCGAAATGTTTGAATTTTTCATCATAAAGTTCAATTCGATTCATATTTTAGTTCTACCAACTATTTAGAGATCTATTAAATCGTATTGTTCGTTATAAAAAAAAAAGAAGATATTCACGTTAAAATGAAAAGGATTTCTCGCTAATGGGAATTTTTAGAGAAAAGATGAGAATTTAATTCACTTTAAAATTGATAAAAGCACTGCATAATTCTAGCATAAATGAAATTACGTAAAGGAATTTCATATCACGTTAAAATTGTATTCTCTACAATTCTTGTATAGCTGAAAATCAACCTCATCTTCACATAATAAAAAGGCAAATGATGTAAAAAGAATTACTGAAGAGAACAACGTAAAAAAAAATGAGATCCGTGTAGACTAGACGTATAGAGAATAGAGAAGAGTGTTTTGCGCCTATAAAGTGAAGGCGGATTGGTCCATCAAGAGGTCTGTTATGTTATGAGAAGAAGCCTTTGGCTCTGTTGAAAATGAAAATCACGAAGAACTTTGTATTTTATTTTTCTTCATTTGTTTCACTCTTTTATTTTATATAATTCACTTGCACATACCCATTCAATATGTCTGTTTGGTTTCGATTATACGAATTCCAATTCCATTCGATAGCAGTGCTTTAGTCATAATGGGAATATTAAAATTGTATCGAACCAAACGACTATAGAATTTCTACTTGAATGTATTGTAACACTTTGCGGAATACAAAAAGGGATTCGATTTTTATTTTAATTTTTTCATTTAAAAAATTCATGAAACAAAATTTCGGATGCAAATTACCGTTTATTAACTTTATCCTTTTTTTTTATTCAAGCGGTGCTAATATTCTGATTTGAATTTCAAAGAAAAAAGTAAATTTAAATATTGATAGAATTCAGGTGGGCAATTGTTGTTAGTTTATCGACTGGTAACGACGCATACCGGTCGTTTAAAAATATTTCTCCCGGTCGATTTTATTATTTTTTTTTCTTTCTTATGTAGTTCTCTGTTTAAGTTTATCCTTCACGACGACTGATCTGTCCAGATTGACCAAATTCCAGAACGTACACTCTATGGTTGCACGTTTTACAATCATTTACTTTTTGGTGTGTGTATGTGTGTGGAATTCGGCTTTTATTTTTGCGTTTATTTTATTCCTTTTCTCGTGTTGTCTAGAAGTGAAGAGGCTGTAAAAGAAGTTGATGGTTTAACTCGTGGTGTATTTTAAAAAATGCAAACACACAGAGAAGTTTCATGTATTTGGATACAAGAAGTCAAAATCCGTATTGAGAAAGAATGTTGCGTTTTATTTGATCAGTTTTTTCTGATTTAACGAATTAATTTTTTTTTTGTTTAGTAAGGAAACCGAAATAAAAGGTGAAACGAACAATTCAAAATAAAGCAACAGAAAAAAGAGTAAAAGAATCTCATTGAATATCTATGGAAAATTAAATTGAAATTCAATCTGTTTGCATATTATGCTGTTTTTTATATTACTGATGATGGCTACTATCGTTACATTCAATACATATTTAAGTGTAATGTTTTATTGAATGGATATATCGTTCTCGTGTCTTTCCTATGTTGATTCTAAAACCTAAAAAACACAGAAATAATAAACCATTTTGGGTTATGTAAAGAAGCGTCAAGTTGTCGTTGATGTCCAGTGTCGAGGTAATACCACAACCGGCGTGTGTGGGTGCATCAGAATGACCAATGTATATGAGAGACAGTCGGAAACCTTCCAGCGCCATTCAATGTATTCTGTTGTTTTTGTTATTCACTTTGGTGTTTATTAGTGCTCATATACGGAGAGCTGATAATCTCAAAATATATAAGCTAAATAGAAGTAAATGAAATACAGACAAATATACAGGTGAAACAGTGAAGCGGTACACTCTCCCTTCTAATAATTTCATGTTATTTCGTTTTTTTTTTATTTTATTTTATTACACTACAGATTAACGTGTCATTGATGTAGTGGCTCTAGTGTATTAACAACAAAAAACAATAATTTTTGTTATTTCTCCATCCATCGGTCTCTGAATAGCCATATTGTCGTAATATTCACAATTTTTTATTTTATTTTGAATGCCACATACGATCAACATTGAATAAATATCAGAGAAAAAAAGTACAATTTTAAACAAGCGGTGGTGAGAGGAAGAATAAAAAAAAAAGAAATTCATGCAAAGTAGCAAAACCACCTGAGAGAAATGTTTGCGTGTATGTAATAAGGCTCTATATGTTATACATTTATTTTAACGGTTGGTTTACTTGTGGTGTATGTTTCACTTGGTTCACGTTTTATTTTCTGTTTGCCACAGACTAATACTTTATTCAAGTTGAATCGATTTTTATTCTCATTTCTCTATATCATTTTGTTTTTTTTTTGTCCATAAAGTTATAGTCATTTTCATGGTATTAAATTCAATTTATTTATTAACCGACAAAATAACAGCAAAATTCTGGAATAAAACTAAGACTTTGGTTGGATTTGTATGCAATATTTAAAGTAATATGACTTGAATTCACTAAAGTATTAGTGTATTGAATGTTAAGACAACGATTGTATACATACTTGTTATGTTATATGAGATATCACCTGGGTATACGAGAGTTATTATAGTGGTAGAAGGAAATTGTAAGCATAATACAAGTGAGACTTGATCGTTAATGTGTGGTTGGGCAAGAGTTGTAAAGCTACAATTACTTACGTATTAATGTGGCCAGGTAGAATTGAGCTGGAAATCAACGAGACTTTTCAGTCTATGGATTATAGTCGATTCGGTCGTTCCTGTATTGTTTTGTGTGCGTAACCGTGTCTCTTTTCTGTTTCTTGTTTTATTTTTTATTTTTTTTTGTAAGATCGTTTTTGTTGTTGTTGTTCGTGAAAATATAAAATTCTCTTATTATGAGTCTTGCAGTTTTCAAACAGAAACTTTTCTATTAAATTTTAGAAAATAAATATAAAAATTGTATATTGGAATTAGTTGAGAAGTGAAAAATCATAAAACCATATTGCATTTCAGTTAATATCAATACATTTTTCTGTGTATGAAATTAATTTAGTTGCGGTGATTGCGAATGAAACGAGTGCATCATACATTTGTAGTGGATTTTTCTGTAGTGAGTAAAACAACGAAATTTAAAAATATCCTTTATGAGTCAAATGAATTAGAAACAAAATAAATATTTGATAAAGATATTTAAGAATAAAATAAAATTCTGCATAATTAATTTCACCGTGTGATACATTTTGGTATTAAATTTCGTGAAAGCATCAGATCCGTTAATGGTTTAGCATCAATTTGAAATTCTGTTTTTGTTATTTTTTTGTTTTATGGTTAAATCATACACTTGAATTCGTTGATTTTCTTGTCTGTGAGTTGGTTTTTGAGAAATTTATTCTTCATAATTTTTTTGTGTCTTAAATTTCATCGAGTCTCTGTTCTCAATACGGTGTTATTATTTAAATAAAAAGTATATGCAAATAAAATTAATCACATGGGAAGGTTATGAGTTAAGCAGAATCAAGTATTTTCTTTAATATTGTAGAAAGGCAGTGAAATATAAAAGTTGAATGAATGCTAAAAGAGAGAATATTCATGCTAAGAATTATAAAAGTGTAAATCGAAGATTCCAATAGTAATTACATGATTGTTAACTGCACTAACAAAATAATAAAGAAGTTGAAGGTTTTGTATTTGAATTGCCTCAATACTTAAAGTTTGTAACCATTCAAGTGAAATTTTCACCTCTTGAAATCAATTTTGGTATTAAAGAAGAAAGCCAGAAGAAATACTTGTGAACGAGGGGTAACCTAAAGAGAGCGAAGAGAGTGATTCGTGTAATAATATTCATTGCAAGTTATTTTAATTCATTTAAAAGTAGTGGCTTCATACTCTTTGTGTTTTTTTGTTGTTTTTTTTTTTTTATCTTGTGGTGTAATTGTACAGGTGATATTTTATATTTTTGAATGAGTTTAAACCGCTTTCATTCAATGTGAATTAACAAGAATACAAAAAAAAAAGAAATAATAAAACGAAAAGTATTACAAGTGAGGTGAACATCTATAATAATGATTAATATATAAGGAGATATAAAACAGCATAATTATATTCATTAAATTGCGGTTTTTAATTTTCAATGAATTTCATTAATCTTGAGTGATCCATTTTAATGCAATTGTGAGAGTGAATTTGATAATAAAAATTGTTTAGAAATAGTGATCTGAATTGTCTGAAATTTAATTAGTGATCGTTTAACAAAAATTAAAGAAACAGAGTGTGTGTGTTTTAGGAAACTTCAAGTCATTTTGGATTACAGTGATTCGAATTGATACAAAAGTTTATTGTTGGTTAACTTGGCAAAAATTTGTTTGAAAAATTAAGTGGAATATAATTTGTGTTTTCAAGTGACCTGATCAACGGTTTATCCTCTTTTGTAAAAAGGGGGATTTCATAACATCTCCATTGGATTATTGGTAAATTATTATTATTATTATTATTATCATTTTTGTTTGTTTGTTAATGAAATATGGTATTTAGTATGAAATGAATTCAGCTGCTTCTTTAACGAAGAAAACAAAAATTTGAAAATTTTAGCCATTAAATGGTTACCTTTCATCGTGTTGTGGTGGAAGTTGCAATACCATTTCTATTACATCATAATGGATATAAGAGAACGGTTTTATTAATTTTTATTTTATTTTGTGTAACAATACCAGGTGGTGGCACATATAAGCTACTACATTAATTTTAATGTTGGCTTGTGGCCATCGATGTGTGTTTTACCTTTATATTATTTCATTTCCACTATGTGGTTTATATTTCGTAGAGAAAAAAAAAGAATGCGTTTGTTATAATTATCAACTTCCTGGTTTACAAAGGAGAGGGAATGATTCATACCCGGTACTCCCGGTATTTAGTTATGAATTTATTTTTTTTTTTTTGTTTTATTTTTTTCTCTTGTCTATTTTAGTTTTGAGAGACTGATTGTCAGGTGTGCTTTAGTATGATAGACAAAAATAATAAATTGTTTTTAGTGGCAGTTGAACAAATATAATTATTATTTAAATAACAGACGATTTTATTGAATAATTTTCAATTTTAATCTTGTTCTATTGTCAAATTGAAATCCGCATATGGTAGAATTTAAGTTCTTTTGCCATATGTAATTGGTAAAATAGTTGGTAATCATAAGACACGCTATTTGGACAAGTAAAACTAGTTGGATTAACTATAAGAAATATGAAACATGGAAAATTCCAAGTCAATCATAAAAACTCAAATAAAAAATTAAAATCTTTCATGTGGACTGATATGTTTCCTAATGATTTTCGTAAAAATTAGTTTGAAGAACGAAATGGATTTAGATGTCGATCATGTGTTCGGCCAATGAACCATTCTGTAATCCATTAACAATTTATTATTAAATTATTATGAGATATCATAAATTTATTTATTGGTTTCAAATAAAAAATAACTCGATTATGAGTGTAATATTTGATTGCCATGATGTTGTATTACGATTTTTGATGAAAACGTGCGTTTTTGAATATGCGGATTTTATGTCAATGGAATTCTTTGGAATATTTTGTTAGTTCAATGAAAAGTTCCAATTAAAAACGTGATAAATTCCAAAACAAGCGGTATTTTATATAATCAGTGATGGGGTTTTGATTAATAATTTTGTATTTCAAGTTTCGTCCGTTTGAACATATTGTGAATGCAGTAAATAACTAATAAATGATTTAAGTACTGGTGCAACTTCCACTGAACATATGGAGACTGATACTTATCAAAAGTCGTTTTTATTTTGATAATCGATCTGTGGTGCTTGAAACCTTTAATCGAAATATTATAAATGCAACATTCAAGTAGAATATTTAAACTGAATACCTTTTTTATGCAAATTAATCGATTGGATTCTCTGTGTATTGTTGTGCATCTAAAGATATGATTTTCTATTAAAATTTATCTTCGCACCATCTCATTGGTTTTTGAAACTAAATGAATAGAAGAAACTCCATCATTAGATAATCATTTTGAATAAATAATTTAACACATTTCAATAATTGATTGATAATTAAATGATATTCAGTTCTTCTATTCACAATTTTTGTTTGATTTTTTTATTTCGGAAAATATTTTAATTAACAAAATGGAATGTGAACGGTTTTTCTGTGTTTAGAGACAAAAAGGTATTCTGAAAAGAACGTGTTTCATCAGTTAGCTAACAAATAGAAATAAAATCATATCCATTTATGTGATTAACTTAGAATGAATTTGTTCTGGAACATATAGATAATGTGAAACAATGGTAACTAGTTGACTAGCATTGCCTTCTGAATAGTTGAATTGATGTAATGTAAAAGAAGTTGTAATAGAGTAGTTGTGAATTGTACGTACTAGGAAGTTAGTTTTCCTGTAAAACTTGAGTAAATGAATGATGTTTATTAAATCGTTTTGATCGTGGCCATTAAGACAATCATAAGTAGATGTATCCGCATTGCAGTAATGCAATATTTGTTATAATAAAAATATATTCTGGTTCACCGGGCGACATAAATTTTAGAAGCATGTTACATTTAACGTTTGAATCCGCATTTAAGAAGATCTTGTTTTGAGTATACAAATAATCATCGCTAAATAATTATCTCGTTTCTCGTTGTAATCGTTCTGAATTCAATGTAATAAACATCTTTGTAATATTCATCTTTATAAGAATGAATTTTTGTAGTCGTTGTTGATCTAATGAACATAACGTTCTAAAGAGATGTCATTTGATTTAACCACAATGTTTTTCTATCTATTTATTATTAGTCATTTTATCTACATAGTTGGCTAGTAATATGCTCATTGAATTGAATAAAATCGTAATGTAATTGGATGATGTTTTTCCTACATGGAATGTGAAAATGTGAATAGACACTCAAGACGATGGCATAGATTTTAATTAACTAAAGTTGAATGAATATAGAAATGGATTTAGGAAAATCTGCTTTGTTTTTAGCTTTTAGATCAAAGGTGATGTTTCCTATTGCATTTTCATATGTAATTTATGCATTATACATTGGGTGATGGTAATGGGCGGTTTATGTGGTAGCAGACGGGCACCAATTTAATTCATATTAAATTTATATTTCCACCACTCTGTAATGAATGATTTGTGATACAAAAGAGAAAAATTGTATGAAGTAATGTATGCCAATAGTAAATTTAAACTAGAGAGAAATCAGACACTTTTAAAAGGTGGGCAATTAATTGCATCCCATCATTCTTTTGATTTTAATTTGTTTTCATTTCTTTGTGAAATTTAAGTTTTTTCTTTCTTATTTTGACATTCGAAATGGATAGCTGCATAGTTATTACAATTGCATTTAGAATGAATGCGGTTTAACTTCGTCACGCCGGCTTTTTATTCATAGACTCGTAATTTTCGTTTATAAAAATATAAATCTTTTGCAGTTTAATATAAAACTATGAGAAGAACATAAGAGAAGAAGTTCTTTATCCAAATGATTATGGTGTCATAATAATGAATGGAAATAAAATGTTGAACTGTTTTCTTTTTGTCTGTTTACTATAAAAATCTTCTATTAAAATGAAAACGTGAATAAGCAAATGGTATTCCTCATTTGGGGATAAAAGAAGGTAGAGATCGTGGTTCTTGGCTGTTTGTTATTTTCTGTTTTTATTTTGTTTTTTGCATTGCTTAATCGTTTCATGGATAAAGAATGCGAAAAGAAAGAATTAAATATTCGTTTATAATGTTTGTATAATGCGAACATGAATGTTTGACTAAAAGGCATTATGAGAGAGAGACAAACGATTAAAAACATATGTAAATTCGCGTATTTAAAAGAATATTTCTTATGAATCTGTTTTTGTAGTAGAACTCGTGGTGGAGTAGGAGAGATGATTATTCTTAAGATTTCCAGAGATTCGGTTTGGGCCAGTTTTATATAAAAACTGAATACGTTGAATTTATTGTCGCAAACCAACGGTTTTTTATATCTCTTCCATATTAATAATTTTCTGTTTTTCTTTTTTTTTTCCATTTGCTTTTCATCGTATTGAATTTTATTTTGTGTTTCATTCTAAAATTCATAATGGATGTTGGGTAACAAGAATTTTCATATAAAAATTGAATGAAGAAAAACGAAATGTTGTTCTCAAAAGTATATAAAAGATGAAAATCAGCATCATTTAAAGATTAAGCAGAGAGTTTATGTTTGTAAAAGTATTTAGATTAGATTTTGTTAGTTCAATTCTTAAATTCATATTGGTTGGTATCTTTTACTACTTTTGTAAAATATTATAAGAAGAAGCGCAGAGATCTTTCTTTAACAAAATATGAAGAATATTCATATTAACTTTTATTCTCAGTTGTATTGCTTTGAGTCGCGTTGATGAGATAGAAGAATATGAGAAATACTTCATTCAAAGTGGGCCTCCATGTGGTTGTCTTAAATCGAAAATAACCAAGTCAGCTTTCTTTTTGTTAAATAAACTTATGACTTCAAAAATTTTGTGATCAATCGTTTGGATTTAGATAACATCGATTGAGTTACTGTTGTTTTTTTTATTTTTTTTTTGTGCTTTGGCATTATAATGCTTTTTGGGGTCTTTGGGAATTCATATGTGAATGTGGGAAATAGTGAAAGAGATCTCTTTCTCTCTCTGTGTGATGAATTCTTTTGTATATGCTAAACATGTGAGCTTTTATGTTTTGAATCAAATCAATGAATAGTTTCACAGTATTTTATTAAAGAAAACCAAAAAAAAAAATTTTTAAATTCGACAGAATCAATATAGTGAAAATGATCGAGTAAATATAAGCAAACGAGTAATAAACGATGCATTCACCTTTACTGTTTAGTAGTAGACGAATAACAGTCATGTCGAATTTCGTATGTTTTAATGTAAACTACAATAATGTAATCTTTTTAAACTAAAGGTAGAAATGAAGGGTTTTGTTTTGTATTCATTTTTTTTTTAAATGAGAACGAGTGTCGGTCCCCAGTGTACGTGAAAAATCATAATAACAAAAACCATTGAATATTTGCTTTCATAAATTTGATGCGGTTTTTTTTTATTTGTGCTTTCTGTATTTATTTCTGATGATTATTATTCTACTTAACCTACATTTTAAAAATTCAAACATATGAAATGCTATTGACTGATTTCAAATATATCGATGCCAAGAAGAGTGGATGTATTATGAGTTGAGATTTTATGTGATTCCTCAATCGTCAATTATAATAATTTTAATTTGAACCAAGTGCACTTACAATTTATCACTGAATTTTGTTGGTTTCAGTACGTCGAATGATTCCTTTTGAATACGAGTGGGGGGGAATAGAGTGCATTTATTGTATTGTGTCCGGTAATGATGCGATTCAGCGTTGCATCAATTAATAAAATATTTATGTTCTTCGATTATCATGATTTTTTATCGATTTTTTTTTATATGAATTTCCTATTTATTTTATTCAGTTTTATCTCTATTAATTTCATTTTTATTTATAAATTCTAATAAAATTTAATGTGGATATTCATTGGATTTCTGGATATAATTAATTTCTATAAATATTATTGAATTATTTTACGATAAAGGTGTGTAATCAATTGGAACGAATGTTTAGTAAATTAAATTTACTAGAGAAAGCATTGAGTATTTTTGTTATTATTATTAAATAAACGTGCACCGTAAAAGATTAGTATAAAAGCGGTAGCTAAAATTGGATGAGTAACAGTTGATGACATCCGATTGTAATGGATCATAGACCATTTGTTATGCTATTTCCAATGGTGGAAATAAAAGTTATCGTAATTGAAACGGTTGAAAATGTTTTTTTTTTTTTTTTTCATTTCTGCAACGATTTGTATATGGAATTTTATATTTGTGTTGTTGTTATTGTTGTTGTTGTTATTAAACGGTTAAATTGAACAATTAGATGTGAGATGAAACGAAGCAAAAGAGTTTCATTTACGTAAAATTTTGTCAGTTGGAAAATTGTTATTATGTTTTATGTATCTCGTTGATAGTTGAAATGTAATGAAACGGAAATTCATTTTATGAATGGGATTTTATTTTTTTCGCTGTGAAAACATTAAATAACGAAAAAAAAAATAAAAACAAAATCAGAGTAGAATGATAATGAATAAATAACAAAATAAAGTTTGTTCCACTTCCCTTTTGTGAATTGAGAGGGATTTATAATCTGAATTGAATTTTATTCATGGCATAACGATTATAAATGAGATATGTAATTTCGAGGCGTTAATTAGTTGAACGATAATCTGGTTTTTTACTCTAGCGTTGGTTAATGTGAAATGGAAATTAAACAGCCCATGATAATTGAGATGTCAGTGGAGAATGGAATAATTGATATCAGTGAGAGAGGAAAAACCGATCATTAATGAAATTTTGATTCAATGGTATTCAATGAAACTTTTGTGCCAAAGCGTTATCTGGCCTTTTAAATGGTACACGATCTCTCTAGAGGAAAGAGAAAGATTGTTACATTCTGTTATCGGTGTAGTATTGTCAGTAGAATACAATTGATATAACACTTTTATTTAATGAATGCGCTGGTTTTTTTACTTCTAGTTTAGTATCCATGTTATGTGCAGTGGGTTTGCAAATCATAATTGAATATTAAATTTGCTGATGGCTGTTTACTTTTTTTGTGTTTAACCAAATCGGCTATGTACAAGAATCATAATAAATATTAGTGTTTATTATGTTATGTTGAGTTTTACATTTTGATTGTTTCAAAGCATTAAATTATATATGAAATTGGTTATAACTTTCTCATTGTTTATTTGATTCGGTTTGCCATTTCACTTTGGTTCATGTATTGAATTCTGTTACAATTTCTTATGATTCATTTACATGAATTACGACTAACTATCAATTATAAGTATTAAATGTTTTATGATCTTAATAATGTTAAAGATGTCATTTTATGAATATTTTATCTTGAAATTTATAACGATCGATATTGTATTTAATTACTGTTTGATGGGCTATAATATTCACTCTATATCTCTCTCCCTCTCTCTCTTTCTGCCTGTGTTTGGGATGGAAACATTTGAATGTAGGCTTAAAACATAATTTTCTTTAATGTCATTGTTGTGAAAGTATCAGAATGATTTTATGGATTTTCATGTGCAGAATAAAATAGGTGTTGTCGAGAGGAAAATCTCTATCATATTGAATGTGTTTTAATGGAATTTATTTCATCTTTATTCGTTTCTTACAAGTAAATGACTTGAAGTGATTGAATCAAGGCAAAAATTAAAAAAAAAAAAGAAAAACTCAAATGTTGAGACTTTTGACATATTTTAAATGTAAATGATAGAGGCTGTAGAACATAAAGAGCAACAAGACAAGACAACAACAGGAAGAAGTTATACAAATATCAAATGAATGTAAACTTCGAAGGCGTCATAATAAAGGAGTGGGATGTTTATCTATTTCAATAAAGTTAAAGTTTTTTTTTTCCATAATTCACTGAGTTTCGTTGTGGTCTATGGGTTTCTTTCCATGCGATGAATTAAAACAAATGTTTTTCCTTATTGACTCTTGTGTGCAATTAAAAAAAAAAGTGCAGTGTATCGGCCTATATGAATTTATATTTACATTATTCTTTTCTGTTCTGTAAATTGTATGAACACGTTACACCAAATGAAAAAGAGAGCATAAAATATTCAATAACATTGAAATTGAAATATGAAAATTAATAATAAAAATGAATTTAAGTGAATAAAAATTACGAATTTACATTATTAATTTGTATTTATGGAAAAAAGAAAATGATTTTAATGTTATGGACAGTACATGTAATACTAATTGAAATACCATGGTAACTAGAGTTTTTGTTTTTATTTCTTGTTGATTTGGCAACATAAAGAGGTAGTTGAACTATGGAATAATAATAATTTTAAAAAGTAAATGAATTGGTTTTAATTTTATTTTAATACTTTTATTATAAATGTTATTTTATATTAAATACGATAAATATTTGATGAAGTTTTAATAGACTGGGATACATTTAATGTTGATTTGTTTGTTGTTACACTGAATTTCTGATGTAGGTTTGCAATGAATTAGTATGTGTGGTTGGAAAAACAGATTATATGTTTCATATTTAATTTATAAAATTAAATCAAATGGAAATAATAACTGCGTTTATTAGAAGTTTTCATATCAAATTCATGTGTGTTTATTAGTGCAATTATGAATGCTATAAACTATGTACGTGCAATTACTCATATCAGTTTTATTTTTAATTACAAATGCATGTTGTTATGAATTTCTCTTAAAATTCGATTGGTATTTTGTTGGAAATCTCTAACATGAAACAATTGAGAAATAAAATCTCTGCATTGAATGCCATCGTAGCTTGAATAGTTTTTTTTTTGCTCATTTTAATGTTATTGGAATTATAATTAAAATTGTGTTAAATGTGAAAAATAATTTGGTTAATTGGCACGTTTTCTGGAATTTATTTGGTAATTGTAATTCAATAATGCAATAATTAAATGCGAATGAATAATAATAATAATTGAAAAATGAATGAAAAGGCAACGAAATGAGGAATAGTAATCGTATTGAACATGAATAGCATCGAATTATGGGGTTTATAACCATCATCATTTATTAAATTCATTATTAGTTGAATTCTCATAAAAGCAATATTCTTTATTTTGTGTGTCCTATAGAAGTATCCAACAATGTACTAAACTTGAATGGTTAGATTGTGGAATTTCTGTTACTTTATGATTCAACGTATCGTTGTTGTAATACAGATGCCAATTTATTTCGCGAATTAAAGGGATATACTGTGAATTTATTAGAGAATATGAATATAGTTATTTACAACAGTATACAATTCATTATCTCTAGTCATCTGTATAACAACTATGGTAATACAATATATCTTTGATTGGTAATAATCATAATACTTGTCATATGTGTTGATCATAAAGTATCTTATATTATATTCGATTATATGGTTGATAGTAATGTTACATTATAAATAAAATAGAAACAACTAACTAAATTCCAATGGGTATGAGTTCGTGGGACGCATGAAGTCACGTCGATTGAATAAAAATATTAAAAGAACATCATCAACAACAACAACAACAACAACAACAACAAACAAATGGGAATTATAATAACTATGAATTGTTTTCATCTTTGTTGTGTGTCCCTTCAGAGAGTTAGACTGGAAATTCAATGGGTTTTGATGATCAATGATGACTCTTCACTACATAGTAGCCATGGTCGTTTAGAATTTGTATTTGGCTGCTTGGCCCGATACTTGATCATGAAGAGCTTTTATTCAGTTCATATTGAAGTGAAGAGAAGAAAACCGGTAAAATAACTAAAGTTAAATATATATAACAATTTGTAATAAATCAATAAAAGATGAGAATCTTGAATGCCAAATGAGCTGAATTAAATTATTTAGGCCTGAATTGGTTTTGAGTAATAAAATCGCGTAGCTTTTTGGTATTTAATGCCATTCTTTGGATATTATTTTTCATGGTTGTTGCATACGATGGTGTTAGTATTGCTTGTTAAAGGTACAATGTTTTTTTTTTTCGTATTTGTACACAATGATTGTTGTAATATAAATACACATATCGATAGAATAGTAGAATACTCGCGTATATTTTCGTCTCTTACATTATTTGATTACGGTGGATGGTTAAAACGGGCTTTTTATTAAGTTCACTTAATGTCCATCGAAGATCCTCTTAACAGAATAGCACAAGAATAATAAAAAAGATCACACTACTATTCATATATGGAAGTTAGAGAGATACTTTAGATTCACCTTTTGCATGTTTACTTGCCTTGAGCCATTTTAATAGGCCTCCAATATAAGTAAATGTATTGAACACGAAATCAAAAAAAAATAAATAAAAAGCTGTTTATCGTGTCTTATGCTGACCTTCACTTTGAATATCTATTTACTTGTTATTTTTACATCAACCACATTTATATGCCAATGTATATTGAAGAGACACAGAGAGTGAGCGAGAGAGAAATAGGGGAGCCTATTTGATGTCTTATGGACCATCTCTTATTTACATTAATATACAAGATACCAACAACATTCCAGTGGTCTCCCATCTAGTTTTAGGTAATACTAGTCTCGACCGATTTTTATTATGGATACTCAATTCAATTCATTTTGATTGGCTGTTGGTTAGTTATTTTTTTTTTTTATTTCGTTATAATTTGATTCCCAAGAGAAACCAAATAAGAAAAATGATGAAGAAAAGTAAGTTAAATCTTCTTGTGATTTCGATTGTTTGTACAGAGATTTTATTTACTTAACGATTGATTGTGAATATTTTGCCATACCATAGAGTATAAATAATTAAGAATTTCGCCGTTGTTTGTTCATATAAGTTCTGTTGAAGAATATTATTTTGATTATTTGTGGCTCTTGTTGACGTATTATTTTCATTCAGAATGAATCACCTGGTGATACTTAATGTAGAACAAAATGGCAAATGATTAATTAATATTGAATTCCTTTATTTTTGTTCGTATTCGTTTTGAATGTTTTTTAATGAAATCCATGGATCTGTAGTTGTTGGTTTTATTAAGAATTGTTTTTTGTTCTGAAATGTTATGAAGTGGAAAACCACTGACAATCAAAGAATATAATCGGTCAGGTGAAAAGGCGCAGTAGCATAAATATTGATACTGTGGTACATCGTTACGAAAAGGTAAATATTCATAATAGTATGAAGACCGCACACTGGACATAAGTGGAAGATAAATATGAAATGAGTGAGAGATGTGAAGATGATAAAGTGGATATTTTATGAATAGTTACGCCATTTACTGATGGTCGATTAATTGATGGCGATTCAACAAATTAATGGGTTGATTTGTAAAATCTGTATATTTTATTTTATCTTAAGTGTTCAGTGACTGTGTAACAGAAATGTCGAAACAGGCCAGAGGCAATATGACCATAGTTTAAATTTACACAGTATATGCAATTACACATAATTGAGTTTATGTTTTAAAAGGGATATTCTTCACTTGTTATTTGAATAAACGGTGTGTTAAATTGATTGTGAAATTAACCAAAGATGATTGGGTAAAGATGTCAGAGAGTTACCAACCTCATCTGGTAGTAAATAGAGAGAGAGTCGGTTACACTGGATGGTATTTCAAAAAATTTTTTTTTCATTTCATTTGCTTGGCGTTCTGGTTAATAAGTGATACCTTCCAAGTACCTTTAATATTGATTGAGTATAATGATGTTAAGAAATCGATTTATGAAAATGTGAAAACTCTAAACCCAGTGCTCCATTGTATGAGACACAAGTCGATTATTTATGTAAAAAAAAAGTTAAATAAGAATCTTGCAATTTAAGAGAGAGAGAGAGAGCATTTAATGTCTTGAAATATAAAATGTCTGTGTCATTGCTTTTGTGCTTTTAGAAGTTCTTAATGATGTTCACGGACTAAAAATGATGCTGTTTTTATAACAAAATTTTCTTTTCGTTCATTTTGCTATTCTTGATTTAATTCACCTTGAACCATTGTGTTAATTATACGACTTGAGTTTTATTGTCATTGTCATTGTAACTGATGATAATAATGTCGTTGGATAAATGGTATAGAATTTAGAACAAAATCATAAAAAATTGACTGAAGTAAACTTGATTTTGTATTGGCAATTAATTTGACGGAAATCATAAAGTTATACATTAAATCTATTAATTAATTTGTAACACTCTCATCTTCTTTTACAATGTACCACTGATTATTGGTGCAGCACTATAATCTTTTACGATTTGGTATCATGGATGGAATATAATTGTTATATGATTAGTTCTGGTTGCATGTTAATAACCATTAATATAATTTTAGTATTTTATGAAATCATATTCCACATACGTTTCAGAATCATTAATACATAGACAACTGTTGTTAATTTGTTTTTATTTTTTTTTTCTTCTTGTGATTCGCTCTCACTCTGATTGAGCAGACAATTAGAACAATTCAGATAATTATGTTTGGTTTTTTTTTTGTTATACAGATAATTACATTGTACGGATAAGATATTTGAAAGTATATTGTGATTACCATTGTCTACAATTTTACATACTGTAGAAATAATTGCATTAAAAAATATGGTTTGAGTTTCTGTTTTTTTAAAAACACAAAAATAAAGTGAATCATTGAATGCACACGGAACATATTTACCTGTGAGACGAGAAGAGACGAGATATTTAAGCGATACTGAGAATACTTGTGGATGAAACTGAAAAGTGAATTTATGTGAATTTTCTAGCCAACATAAAGTACCATAATAATGGAAGTACATTATCAGTATATCGTTTCTGTTGTTGTGGTTCGGTTGTTTAACAAAATGTTTGGTTTTTTCTCTTTCGTTGGCTCGCTGGTTTTATTGTTACTTGTAATTTTTCTTTATTTTGTTGAAAGGCCCATTGAAATTTTCCGTTTTTTTTTTATTTTTCGTCTATCTGATGTTTGGAGTGTATGGAAATAAAATGAAGAGCATAAGAAGCTGAAGTAACATTAAAATTGAATGCATCTTGCTCTCATCTTTATGTTTACAATGCTACTATATACAATATTTACATTAAATATCATTATAAATGGTTGCTCACCACAAACTTCATGATGCAAAATAATTACAAATAAAGTGAAATTATAATATTCTTTGGCTGGAATAGAAGGTAAATGGATGAATTATAAGTTCACTATTTCATTTGGAATTCAACATATTCATTGTGTTTAATGTATTAAGAGAAAAGAAAACCACGCGATATGGAAAATAAATTTTCCCTCCCGTATTGATATTTAAACATCAGAGATTATCTTTGTATTCTTCACTGTTTACTCTCAATTATTTTAAATGCTAATTTCAAATGGCTTTTTATTTCGTTACTATTACACGGTCATACAATGTAAACGATGGAGCTGTTCGTGTTGTCATATAAAAAAAAACGCTTCTCATAACATTCAACAGAAGAAAATAGAATTCAAATAGTGCAAGGAACATTACTTTTAAATGTGTGATAAGAGTTGAAAGCTTTTTTTTCTTCTTTTCTTATTTCTTGCAATTTTTGTGCCTTCAATTTAGTTTGTTTGTATGCCACAAACAAATATGGTAAATGAAGTACAAATTTTCTTTTTTTTTCTGTTGCTCTTATCTGACGACCAACATAAGGTGAAACTTGTGTAATATTGTTTTAAACTCTTTTAACTTTGGCTGATGGTTTTATTTGTATAAATTATGTATGAACGTTGCTTGAGAATTCTTGGTTAATTTAAATAATGGAGACTGGGATGATTTGAATGTTGAATTTTTTTTTCTGTAATTTGGATAATGTGAAACTGGTTGATAGTGAACGGAATTCAGAATACAATTGAGGGTTTGCCCACCCGAGAACGCCTTAATAAATTAAATTAAATTGTTTGCAACGATCTCTAAGTGGAGTAATAAACTAAACGAACAACCGAAATGAGCTTAATTTTATTTTTCATTCAACTTTAGTATTTTGCATAAGCGAATTGATACTGAACCAGAAAGAAATCACTGGTATAATACAACATTGGGTGCGATCATCATCATCATCTGGTTCATATTTATTTCATTTTATGTATTTTGTAACTGTATCTTTGTACCAGCATATTATTATGTAGGAAACAAAGTGGAAATGTTTTGAAAATAAAAATCATTGTAATTTCTAAATGATTATACTAATGTGCCATAATAACAATACTCAAGATAAAATATCGCGAATAAACTAACAATGATTTCGTTTAAAGTTTACTAACTACTACTATGTTTCTCAACTGTTATTCGACTTAAATTGTTTTAATTTTTCTTCGGTAATCGGTCACACTATTTTATTATGTTTTTGTATTTTACGTTTTGTTATTCTTTTATGTTTAATATTATGCATTTGTCCGAAACAAATTCATTGTATTTATCTGGATGTTTATAAGTTGAATTTCATTATTTTATACCTTTTTTATTGTATTAAAATTATCTTCAGTTTGTGTTGAATTGGTGAAGAAGAGCGCGAGTTATGTTAAATCCAAGGCAAAATGGTACTCAAGAATATGGCAATGTAATTATGTCTCAGTTCATATTGGATTGAATGAATATGAATAAGAATACAATATTCTCTTTTTTGATATTATTATTCTAAATTTGTTGTTGTTGTTGTTGAAATTTAATGTAATGCAGTTCTGTATTTAATGTGAAATACACTATAAGAATAATTTAACTATCTTCTGTAACAATATTATTACATATTCATTTCCTGATTCTTGTTCTTCATGTTTTATTTTCTTTATTTTCATTAAAATTAGAACTAATAAATAAATTAATTTAATTCTGTTATGTAATTGATGTTAAAGAAGAGATAATATATTTAATATTTATGCATAACATTATTATTATGTTGTTCTTTTTCGTTTCATTCACCTTTTAAATGTCAAGAATTCAGTTGTTTATTAATATGTTCTGTTTTCATGAAAACAAGATATTAGAACGGTTTATTTATGAATAATAATTTTTTTTTTTAAATAAAGGGAGATTCTTATTAAATCTGTATCAATGGACTTGAAGAACCTAAAATTTGTAGTGTAGGTTTTCTCAATTTAAATGAGAGTTGATATACTTTAGATGGATTGTATTAAATCTGAATAAATTTTATAAAACACTAGAGGAGGGCTATTATGTATGTTGTTTATGGTCCATTGTGGGCTTGACCGAAACATTGATATTGAATAATCTAGTGATGATTACTTGAGGGCTTTAAGAAAAGCTTTCTCGGTTTGATAGCCCATTCAGGGGGAGTATAACTGGCGGTTTCATCAAATCAATTAGAGTGATTAGAGTTCTAATAGGGAGGAATAGTAAATCTCAGTGGGGTATAATCAATTCAACTAATAATTTTTATTTCTCTATTGTAATCCATCGGTGACGAAGAGTAATGAACTGTTCTTATAAATCGATTCTAATGTCTCTCCGAATATTCAATGAAGAAAAGTCTTATGGAGATAATTATTTTTTTTTTCTAGCGATGAATAGTATAACCATAATTATGTAAATGAAGAAAGATATTAGACCGAAC
The DNA here is from genome assembly GCA_001014335.1 of Coboldia fuscipes. NCBI lineage: Eukaryota > Metazoa > Arthropoda > Insecta > Diptera > Scatopsidae > Coboldia > Coboldia fuscipes. The sequence goes on from JXOR01000226.1 coordinate 115,333, forward strand.
GAATGAAAATGAATGAATGAATTGATATGGGCAAATGAATATGAAAGAAATGTTCCCATCACAACAGAAGAATCAGCCGGATACATTCATACTGTTCCACATGGGAACTTAAAGGCATTTAGAAACAAATTTTCACTTAATCAATTTTGTGTGATTTTCTGTTTTGTTTTTTTTTTTTGGGATTTTATTTTTCCCGCATCAAAATTGGAAATTTACATAAAACAAAATGAAACAATAATACGTTGAAGCCAAATGGAAATCCATTCATTGATATTGAGAATCGTTACGAAAGACTTCGGTATTGTTGATTATGATGAAGATGATGGATTATTGACTTTAACAAATTAGTCTCGTCTCTCTCACTCTCTCACTCCATAATGTCCGGTTAATTTTTTTTCTGTTTGTATTTTCATTTCTTTTCTTCGTTTTCTTATGAAATTGTTACTTGAATTGAATGTTTAAGAAAATTGACAAGAGAATTATAATGGAAGAAATTTTCATTTGGATTTTGGATGATAAAAGATTGAATCATTTATAATGGATTTATGTTTCCGTAAATTAGTTAAAGATTTCTGTTGTTTTCTTAAAACCGTTGATTTGATTTAGATGAAGAGTCCAACTTAAATTGGGGAGGTAATGATCATTGACCATATGAGCATAAGTATTTTCGTATCGTGTGTGGCCTTTGTGACGTAACGGATATTAATGTGTAAGCGATTATTTTTTTCAAAACGTTATGATCTCTCTCTCTCTCGTTCTTCTAGTCGTTTAATGTTTCTATTTTATGGCTAAAACATTTGGTATTGACGGATCGTTAAAATCACTCAAAATTGAATTAATAATTTAATGACTCCATTATTGATATTAATTAAAAATTGACTCGAAATCATCCAATTAAAATAGTTTTTATTTATCATTATAAAAATCACTGTATGTATTTATATCTAATTTTAGTCATTTTATATCTCACTGGCGTTTAACAAATAAGGTAAATTACAGTGAAATGATATATGAACAGTTGTTTATCTGAATGCTGCGTATTGAATCTGAGAATGATTGGAGTTTATTTGTTATTATGGGTGGCTTTTTAATGGATAACCAAAATTGTGGTGAATTTAATCTCAGAACATAATCTCATTTATGTTGATTGAAATCATGTAATTTAAGTAAACTAATGTGGTATGCGTTGTCATAAATTTATTTGACGTGAGAGTTGAGATCTCTCTGGACAGTAAAAAAAAAGTTAAAACGTAATTGTTCATCTTGAGACGTTAGGCACAAATTAAAAGGAAAACTACGGACATGTTTATAGTACAATTGTTATGAAAGATTTATTTGGAAACAAAATAATAAATAATAGACAATTCTTAATTCGCAATTACTTAATCGCATGACGATGTAAATCTGTGAATTCTCTTTGAATGTTTATAACAAAAGAAAAGATAATTTGTACATCCACCGATTGAATTGAACAGTCGGTTAAAAATGATACTAATCAATAGAGGATTGATCTTTCATTATTACAGATTCCGGGTGTCACTTCGAAGAGATGGAAACCGACAATGTCGTGCCATCAAGTTAAATCTAACGAAATGAAACAATTCTATTTCCATCATTTATAATTTCAGTTATAAATTTCCTTTAATTAGACTTACTTATTTTACGTTGTTCCATCTTTTATTCAATGGATCTATTTGCGGTTAAAAATTCTTTCTTTTTGATTTAACATTTATTTTTTGTAGACAAGAATGATGTTTTAATCTGCGTGTTCTAGTCAAAAGATATTGTATAACATGAAAATGGTTGCATAAAAACTGTCTTGTAAATGAAGATAACTTGAAGCTATACTAGAATCATATCCAAGTACGATGGAATGAATATAAAAAAAAAAGAACAAAATTGTACGTAATAAATGAAAACATTCCAATGGTAATAAAGATTAACAAAATTTATATCACTTGAATTGTGGCACGAAATGAATGTTAAGTAATTTTTGATATGTACTTTACCTGTGCAGCATTCAATTATGAAATCTTCTTTGTTTTTATTTTTTTATTTTTAACGAGTACATTTGAAGTATCATGGTAATTGATGAACATAGAACAAAAACAAAATAAAAATCAAAAAAAAAAACAATAGAAAAGAACGTCATCATTTCGTTTCTTTAACACCGAGAACATAAATCGTGATGAAACTTAGTAATTTCATGTGATTAGTTTCAATCGCATAATGTTTAATATCAAAAAGCTTTCAAGTTGTTCAATGAAATAACAAAAAAAAAGAATAAATAAAAATAGAAATTCAAATTAAAGGTGATTGATTGGAACACATTTAAAGTTGCAATTGCAATTTCACATCTGGCCATTAATAATTAGATAGTTTTCCAATACTATGGCGGATGTACTATTTTGTGTTACCAATTCGCAATTAAATTGACGTCCAGATGTTCCTTTTTGTTTCTTTGAAAATCCAATTGGAATGTAATCGCTTTAAGGTATAATCCGTTGTTTAATAATTTCATCTGAATTATCTGAAGTGTATCATTACTTGGAAGTGATATAGGAAATGATCAATCAAATTGTATCATCTCTTGTTCCTCTATTTATAAGATTGAATGGTTGCAACTGTGTATACCGTTGCTAAATGCGGGTTTTCACCTGAGGTTTTTTCATTATGAACTGTAATTTATTTATGTAAAGTTATTTGTGATTGCAAATTCCAAATGGTACAACAAAACCAATCTGTGTGTGGTGTATGACATTGATTCTCAAATGAATTATGGTTAGTTTAAATAGAAAAGTAATACGGTAATCTTTTATTAAAATTAAGCGCCACACTTTAATTTACATGTTGAGTATTCTAATCTGTGTTTCACTCGTTTACTTTTCCTATTAGACTACTCTTTAGAATTGATTGCCATCGATAACATAATTTTAATCATTCAATGTTTGTTGCCAACGGGTGACTGGAAACAGTTAAAAATATCGAATTGTATCGAATAGTCATTAGATTGTATCATAATTTGCACCTTGTCCTAGAAAATAATATGAATTAACTGAGTGAATCAATTATATTTGTGGTCAAATTAAATTGGAATATTAATGTTGAAACGATTTGAACTAACTGGAGTTGTATTTTATCGGAGTTTGAATAGAAACTGATGTTTTAGCGGTGTTTTGAGTGGTGTTCCGACTAATTGTATTGACTAATGATTGGAAAATGTTTAATGCATTTTTCAATGAATAAGAAAAGAATGTATGTAATTGGTAACAGTACTAAAGTAATTTATTATGATGGTAATATAGTTGAAAATCGAAGTTATAAATTGACGTATATGTGTTCTCATTTAGAGGAGAATCTTTTAGTTTAAACAGAAATTATAACACTGATTCAGTATTTAATTATACATGAAAGGAAATTAATAAGCGTTAAGTTCAACATCGTTTATTTGACGATGATGATGGCATTTTTACAAACACTAAACATAATTTCAATAAGAATGTAATACACAGTTGTTTTTCTTTTTTTAATATTTTTCTTAAGTTGCTTATATAAGTCTAAGAAAAAAAACTTCTAATTTAAAACTGTAGAGGAATAGTATTAATTCAAGCCTATTGAAAACGTTTTAATTCTCGTTTTGAGAATTTATTCTTGATTTTTGTTGTTTTTTTTTCATTCTATTGGTATCTTTGTCTCTATTTTGCATTAATAGAAAATTAATTTACAGTTAATTCGATATTTCTTTAAGAATATTCTTACACTCATAAGGAGAGTGGTAGAGCCAAGTTGGATAATATGAGTTAAAGAAATTCTCTTACATTCATCTAGTGTCAAGAAACGAGTAAATGCATTGAATCAAAACTGTTTAGAATTAGATCAAGAAACACTTTTCTGAATCACTGAATTGGTTTGTTATTCTTTTTTTTTATATTGTTCTTATCGTAACATTAAGTTCATTTACGGTTGAAGTTAAAATGAAGAATAAGAGAATTAGAATTCTTTTGCAAAACGTTCCTTTTGTTAATCAATATGACGAATTCTTAAGCCGGAACGGTGTATGATGATTCTTTTATAAGATTAAAAAATTTAAATTCTTTCATTTATCTGAACTGCAGTATTGCTTGTCTTTTTGTATTCTCTCGTGTAGTTCTTATTTCTCTTGTTATGCTATGGTTTTTTGTTGTTAAACTCTTTTTATGGTTTTTATTGTATTAAAACTATGTGAATTATAATTACAATTTGCCCCGTTGTTTTGTATTCCCTCAATTATGTGGTATACGTGAAGGGGTCATTAGCAGCTGTGATGCAATCGTTGTTGTATATTCAGTTGCTTCCGCATAATTGAGAAGCGATGTCAAGGACATTCCAATGATGTTGGAATATTCTTGGCAGCAATCTGAGGATTTCAATTGTCTTTTCTATTGATAGGAAACACTATTCACTCCCGATATAATGAGAACTTTTAAGTTTTTTAATTAAAGTACTTTGCTGTTTTGGTAGTTCATATTTAACTATAGTTTAATACAATCATGTTTTTATTTTAATTTTTGTTATTTTTGATATGGTAACGAGAATATGCAGTAATCTTTACAATTGCAGCTGCTGCATCTCGCGTACTATTGTTGTCTGTGACCTATCTGTGACTCTGTGTAACGATATTTCGTTGTACAGCAATGGGAAATCTCTATTTAATTTCTATTGCAATTTATTCATCAAAAAAAAAAGATAAATGAAATACCAGAAAAATGGAAGAAAAAAAAATTGAATATTTTACATTTGGAGCACAATGTTGATTGAATTTGTATTTCATTGTAATGTAGGAAGACAAAAACCATTTAACATGATGCTTTATTGTTGATTTATTCAATTGAAAATAAGAATATAAAAAGTACAGAATGTCTTCGGGTGCTTATCCCCAGCATCATGGGATAACATCATCGTTAATTGTAATTCATGAAATATTCCACGGTTTAGGAGAGAACAAAAAATAATAAATAAATTTATTTAAACTTTTCTCTTTTTGGAGTGAAAGAACCGAACCATTAAATAGTCTTCAAGATTCGCGGTGTTTATAAAGATGAGATTCAGTAGTTGAGATGTTCTTAAGAAAATTGTGTAAGAAAATAGTTTGTACATTAGTACACGCTGAATGGACTAACAGAAAATGTTGAGTGAAGAGATCACATGGTATTTTTAAAACAATGATTAGAGTGTAATAAAATATTTTCAATGGCCATTATTTTTTTTAATGTTTTATGATGCTGCTGTTTATTACTAGAGACATTTTTATTCAATAATTTGTATTAAAAATAAGAATCCAACAAATATTTCCTAAGATTCTGTTTCACTATGTTGGCCAAAGTTAAGTTCTTATAGTGTGGTGTAACAAAGCTATTTGGCCACAAAAATGTTGAAAAAGAAATATCGATGCTAAACCAAATTGCGGAAGAACGAATACACGGTTACGAAATAGTTGAGTGATTATTATAATAATGATGATGATGATGTTGCTTAGTGATTATACATATTTAGTTGAATCACAACCACACATCATTACCGCTCATTGAAACATGATTGTTTTTACTTCACGTTGTTTTTAGTGATTTTATTTTTTATTTCTTTCAATTTTGTAACAAATTTATTTTTTTATTTTACATTGAATAACATAAATCTATTAGAAGAAATATAAGCAATGATTGAAATAAACATGAATTTTATATGTCGCTATTCAATCTTTGTTCATTTTAATATGAATATTATGAAGATGATTTCTATGTTTTTATAGAAGAATGGTATAAAAAATTTGCCAGTATGATAATGGGATTCTGAGAACCTCATTTTGGACAACCAGAACCGATTAATGGGAAATTCCTTTGAGATTGGTGTCTTTCAAATTTATGATATTTTATGTGTACGAAATAAAACAGTCTAATAAATTACGATAGATATCATAGTAACAGATTGTTAAAAGAATCTAAGCGGATGAGAAGCGAATTAGGTTTCACGGTAACACCAAAATAGTTAATTATTTCCGTTTTTGCCACTAGATACGAGATACTAGTGATGTGGAGCCGAGAAAGGAGAAGAAACCATGTGAACTCAAATGGATTAAGATATTGTTTTCTATGCGGTGTTCTAATTCAACAGGTACAAAATACCATCGATTTGTACCTCATTTAGGATAGAAATTCTCTTTTAAAGACGGCCTATTAATTGAATGGATATATTTTGCTATCTGATTCTAGTTTAACCGCAATCATTCTTAACGTCACCTGGATTATTTATTATCACCTGTATATGTCTTGCTGTTTTAACCAACCGTTTGATTTCGGTTCATTGATTAGACCGTTTGATAACGATTTTGTTTATGTGTAGAAAATATTCAGCCTATTCGGACAGTAACATTATTTAGCACAACATCTTGTGGATGCTGTTTTGCTGATACTCTTACCTCTTACATAATGAGAACAGAACCTGACTTTTCCGATATTTTGGCCTCGATTTCAATTCATATGATATTCATTCTTATATGATTTCGTTAATAAGACATTTTCATATGGGTGATCATTAATGTTTAATTTATTTTAAATTTAAATATAAATCGTCCGCAAATAATCGACGCATAATTTATACAGTATCTTTTAGGCATAATATATTAGGCACGCTTAAACATTGGATACCACCTCAATCTCTTTCATTTTGGTGTGGCAAAAGAAACAAAACACAAAAATCTTTGGCTCCACAGTGAATGTATCCATTTATTTATTATTTTTTTTGGTTTATTCTTGTTGGGTTTATGAGAATTTTGTTAAACAGCATAAGATAAAAAAAAATTTGATATTGGCACACAATGCTGATGAATTTGAATTTTAAATGTTAAGTGATCGAATGAAAAAATAAAACAAGCGATATAAAATAAGAACATGGAACAAAAAATAAACGACATCAACTGATGGACAAATCATTGGCAGGTTTTTATGTGAAAGTACACATTCATAATGTTAAAATGTAACATAAATTCATTCACAAACTGATATTAATAATTTTTTATTCGTTCAATTCATTTGTGTTCAAACGAATATCGGAACAGAAGATTCTTAAAAGAAAGCACTTGAACTTTTAGTGGGGGGAAGTTCTTTAACCAGCATCTTAAAGTGAAGAATAATTAACATGCTTTTAACAGAGAATTTAAAAGAACAGTGGGATCCATTCTTGACCACCGCATCGTTTCCTTACGGGGTTTTATTTTTATATTTATTAAAGTTCTGTTATGAAAATGTATGTTTCCAATTTAAAGATGATGTTTATGCTAATGATTTTCTATATAACATTTTGTGCACATAACCGGATCAAAAGAGGTAATAATACCATTTGGATTAACCAGAGGAGAGTGTTAATGTAAAAATTATTCTTAGTTATTTTGGGAGTCTGAAACACTAATAATAATTGATTGACTGTTAAAGAGGGAGGAGATCTGAACGTTTTTCTTTAGACTTGAGTGACCAAAATCAAGGACTCTCTAGAATATGCAAAAGAACAAAAAAGACACGCATTACTTAACATGGCGCGACAATTTTTTTTGTTATTCCATACAATTTCATTCTTTCGCAATTACAAAACGGCGATTTTATTTTAGTTTTTTTTGTTGAACTCACGTTTTAATAGCAACGTTCCATGTACGCGATATTCGTGGAATAAATATAATTATGGTGCAAGTATGTTTCGGTATTTGGTACACACATGAGAAATTGAATATGAATATTTGGCTATAGTAAGAATTGGTCGTTTTAAGACACTTAGATTAATGGAAACGCAATTATGTTTCAGTTTCACGCTATCCATTAAGATGAATATGCTCATTGTTCAGTGTTGGCTAATAAGAATTTATAGTTTTTATATTTCTCTTAATAATCATTTTTACTGAAAACGAGTAAAAGAGAATATAATGGCAGACGGTGAAACCTTGACTCTGGCCAGAGATCATGGATAGAGGGAGAAGAATGTGTTCTTTTTTTTTTATTTAATTTTTGTCGGTACTATTGTATGATACTGAGGTGCGATCATTCAGTGATTTAATTTTTTTGTTCTTTCAAGACATAATAATAGCGTAAACACGAGTGATCCCTAATAGAGGCCAACCATTGTAGTCTTATAGTTGTATGGCTGCCGGATGATTCATTACCAAACGGATTGTTAATTATAATGATCTGAAGTAATTACATGATTTAACTCCATCAGTGTCGTTGATTTGGTTTTTATTTCGGCTCGACCGCAAATCGAATTTTTGTGGGTTTCATTCTTGAATTTATCAATTGTTGGGCATCATGAAATACGGCTGAATTCATTAAATTTTGTAGTTACTTTGATGCTACCAAAAATACCTACCATTTATCTACATTTTATTTTAATTAGAAAAATCACATTTGAAGGAATAAAAAAATTAATTGAATTTTTTATTATTTTTTTATTTTTAGATATTCGCGACATGGTATGAAGCAACCGAATAACTTTGAAGAAATCGTAAGTAATCATTAAGTTCTTAAATTTACTAGTTTGGAAATCCCTTAAAACTTTAATCAAAATGAGTCCAATCATGGCAATAAGATAAATATCATTTAATCTTGAACAATAATCACCGTGAAAGTAAACGCTTCCGATTCATATAAATGCACTAATTAAAAACGTTATTCGATTAGAGAAATCGAGAATTAAATAAAAACCTGAGGTGTAGATTAATTGAACCTTAAGTTGTTAATCGTCTTTCTAATTAAAACTATACTCCCCTTGGCGATTTTAATGGGATCCATTTCACTTGAATGGAACGTAATTTATGTTTCATTTTTTTTCTTTATATTTTCATAAATCCAGTTCGTAATCTATTTGATGGGATTGTGCGTAAAAAAGAATGTCTTTTGGTAGTTATACACTAATTTTTGTTGTATTTTTATATGAACGCGTCACTATATTGTATTTATGGCCTTCATACAACATCAAATTATAATTGATTCGTTTCACTATTAACCAGTCTGGCTTAACGAATTTCTTGTTATTCCTGGTATTATAACACTCAAATTGACAGTGAATGTTGAAAGAGAATATTATTTTGGTTTATGAAATGGTTATAATTGCGTCCTCCAAATACTCTAATTGGTTCAACTTGGTACACCATTAGTGGGTTCACTGTGGAACAGGTGGTACCACATTACGCATTACACTTGCAGACAACATTTGTATCATACTTGATGAGAATAAGTATAATTGCAGTTAATTAAATTGTCTTCACTTGCAAATTGTGCGTGAAGTGGGTCAATTATATGTTTGTTTCTGTTTCTTTTTAATGGGAATATAGGGAATATTATTTTGTAATGGCATTGAAACATTGAATAACATGAAGGAAATACATTATTTCCTGATGCTCTTTTAAACAAATAAACCGATTAGAATCTTTTAGTAGCAATAAGAATTAAATTTTTTATGGGAGAGTCTTATATAAATTGACTATAAATTGCTTTTGGTTTCCTTTCATTGTCAAATGATCGTCAATGTTTAAGTATTCTCTTAGCCCCGTCAGTTGAACAAAAGTATAAAATCTTAAACAATTGGAATCAAACAGAAGGCCAATTAATGGTAGTCTGGGATAAGCAAATTGTTCAATTTTTTTCTTATTTTTCTCTTAATTTGAAACAAACTAAAGATTTCATTTAATTTAAAAGCATTCTTTTTGTCTTTTCATTGATTGAATCAAGGGCGTATCATTATTACATTTTAACTTCTGTTAATTTACAACATTTAGTTAATTCAATGGTTTATAATCAAGTTATTGGTTGAGGCTTATCAAATGCTTTGCGTTTTATGATTACGGTCCATTAGCATCAGGAGACATTTTGATTTTACCAAATGAATTTTCTGTTTTGATTGTGTATCATAAGAGAACGTAGAGAAATCATTTAATTATGTAAATTACAGTAACTGGTATGAACGTTTTAGTTAGAAATAACTGTTAGTAATCTTAATGGATATTGATTAGCACATTGGTAGTATTGAATTTATGAGAAACAAATCCTTCGATTAGTTAATGAGCGAAAATTATTGTTATGTGGGGGCCTAAAGATTTGTTATCGATGTGGCTTTATTCTCTTTGAAATTACAATGTTTTATGGAAACGTTACAATGATGAAAATGGGAACTGTTTGAGATGTAGGAAGACATTACACGGTAAATGGTTTTCTATTTTCTACGTTTTTAAAAGTTAAACTGTTTGAATGGTATACTGCTACAGTTGCATTAATGACTGGATAAATCACTTGGTTGGCAATACCAATAAGAATCAATGAAATATGATCTAAATGTACCAGTATAACAACTATTTGATCGTTTTCTATCTTAAAGGGAAACACGATGAATATTATGAGAAATGATTTTTAAAATATTTCCAAGTGTGTAGACCAAGAATCTTTAGTAAAACTGTATTTATTTATTATAAATGCCAAATATGGTGTATCATGTTGTATAATTTTATCCATTAATCTTCTATTAGTGATTTGCATCACTAAAAAATAAATGTTTATGTTAAGGTTATCATCTCATATAGTCAGATATTATGAGTATCTTTTTTATACGTCTGTAATATTCAGTTAACTGGTTGACTAAGAGCTGGGCCTTGTACGTTTGGTTTACAATTTGAAAAGTGCAACATTTATCCATAACACTTAGTTTTGCTGTGATTATTTCTGTTCTTTTACTTTTTTTTTTTCATTTGTTGCTTAATAGGCAATGTAGAATGTTGATGTTAAACCACTTCTGGTTATTATTTAAGAGTGCATTCCATAGTCTTATGTATAATGGACCATTTGAAATTCATGTCCATAAATATTCACCCTTTATGGTGCATTATGATTGTTCAACATTCAACATAACTTTGATTCTTGGTTTGTTTTATGCTTTTTTATTTTACTGTACAGATAATCTGGACTGTTTTTATATTAATATTCAATTTTATGATGGTACATCAAACGAATAATTTCCAGTTTTTCAACATTGATAATGCATTTTATGTGCAGTTAGTTGGATGAATCAATTGATCAGAAAATCTAGACACGTTATCTATGTGATATGTGGATAGCGAAAAAAAATAGGGAAAAGAAATGAATAGAAGAGAAATGAAATGGAATCATTGCACGGTGGATTTTTGTTTAATTTATCAACGAACCAAATATGGTAATGGGTGCTTCATTGAATAACACATTTCTGTTTTTTTTTACCTGTAATTTATATCGAGTGTTTGGGGTCTTTATATAGAATAATGAAATATTCTCATAAGAGTGATATGGGGATATGATTTTTTGATTAGAAATAACACACGGTCAAGTGACAAGTGATGTGTTCTTCACCATGTGAATGATGTTCATCTATACTTATTTTACGGTAAGAAACCAATTCATTACTGACAATGATAGCGATGCAACAAATGAATGTTATGAATAAAATTTTATAATTGAATGCGATTCAGTGCAACGAACTATAAACGACAAAATAAATTCAATTTGAAGATTCACCCGAAATAAAATAACAACAACTGAATAATATTCACCGGTTAAATGAAAAAAGAATTCAACAAGTCACTTGAATGAATTAACAAATATTTCATTTTTATCTTAAAGAATTTCTTTCAAAGAAATAAGAGAATCAAAGAAAATCTGAAATGTTTCCTTCCTGGGTGTGAAAGCATCTCTTACATCTTTTGGCTTTTAAGTTAATTCTAATTGAACTTAGTCTATTTACGTTGAGTTTAAGTTTAAAGAATGAAAGACAAATTTTCATCGTTTATTAAGAATTTCGATTATTTACTTCAACTTAGATATTTCGTAAAGAAAAACCGAATTAAATGAATTGCACGACATATGCGAATGAATATAGGAAATATCAAAACATGAAATACATAAATAATGAAAATTTACAAAGGTTTAGCTAAACAGCAAGAGAGAAAACGGTTAAAGTTTAGTTGCCGTGTGAATGAAACTAAAAATGTTAAGGAATTGGAAAAAAAAAACAACAAAATGCGTGGTCCATCTTTGAATGCGGTAGCTTAACCAGTGGAACGAATTACTATATCTAAATCTTCATAAGATTGTGCGGTACTACCGGGAGGAATGCAGACCTCTTGATTATTCCCATAAGTTAAGTTTCCGAATATGGTTTACAATTTTTACACGTTCGAATAGATAGTTTTTTCTTACATTTTAGTTGTTTCATTTCAATTTGAAATTGCTGCTGCTTCCTTCATGAACGTAAAGAATAAAAAAAGAAAATCAAATTTTGATTCGTTTGGTTTGTAATATTGTATGTTAGTTACCAAGTTAAACTGATTTTTCTGGTTTTGTATTTTTTTTTTGTTGTTGGGGAGTTTTCAATTACTCAGATGAATGCATACGGTTAGATGAATGTCGTGTGTTTCGGTTATATTCACAAGAATCATGGTGTTGAATTCAATCTGATTTGATTCTCTATCGTTTTAGTTTTTTGTTATTTAAATTTAATAAAGATTGTAGAGAGAAAGCATTGAGAGAATATAAAAGCGCATTTCTTAGGCGCATGTTAAACCCACACCAATTTTTGGGTTGAGTTGAGATCCATTTTAGCGTATCCTTTTATGATTATCGGCACTGATGAGTATTGGATACGTTAGGTATCGTTGAAGTGCATCATAACGTTAGTTCATTGTAGTATGCTTAATGCACAATTCAATTCTATTATTCTATTGATTTTATATTAACAATGCAGACGAATTGAAAGAAAGAAATGGTAATCATTATTGTTTTTTTCTGTTATGAATGTTAAGTATTGAAGTACGCGATCCACATTAAATTGCTCTGTCGATGAGAATGAGAGTGGTAATCATTGAAATATTCTAATACAACGTAATCAAAATAAAAAATTCAATGTTTCGTTTTTTATTTTATGATTCATAATGGGAGGTAGAATCTGGCAACGGTCGATATAAGGGAATTAATGTGGCGTGGAACAATGAGATTGATTGGAAGTGCATGAACTGTATTCACGGAAATTTGTACAAGAGCAAATTATGTATCCAAAGTCTCTAGTTGTTTTTTTGTTCGTATAAAATGGATCTATGTGTGTTCGAAGCTCAACAATGTATCCAGTTATTCCTTAATGAATAATGAAATATGTCACGATTTTATATATTTTCAATTTTTATAATACACATTGATTGTTTTCCATTGTAGATTGTTTTAAGTAATAAAAAAAACAGAATTGTCTATATGGTCAGATAAAATTCCTTAAATGAAATCATTCGATCACTTTCTCATTGTTACATGTGAATTTTGATTTAATATTTATAACGTACCATACATATCCATGAATTTAATGGCATTAGATTTCATGGTATGTAATAAGAATTGAATTGTATCCCCTAAAACACATACACCATTTGAAAATTATGTGAATTGTGATTATGGTATCTTATTTCGGACACAATGAGCTCTCTGAAACATGAACTTTAATGTAATTTTTATAAAATTCGGTGCGCTCCTAAATGCGAAGGAGAGAATTGCCTAAGGTGATTAATTTCTTACACGAGCTTTGATTTTCTTACGTTTTTTTTTGTTATATTATTTTATTTGAAAAAAATATTAAAAAAATGTTGTTTCGTTTGAATGAAAATATTTGTTGAGTCAACGTAAAATGTTAAATGCGGCTTGAATTTTATGTTTTCTTGTTGTCTCTCACCTTTAATCGATCGACACTTTTATTTTAGAAGGGGGGACCCTCTTGAATTTGACACCGATGTAAATTGAAATGTTCTATTCGGAACGCAAAATCGTGGGCTCATCATGATTGAATGCATACCGGTTGCCACTTAATGTTTTTTTTCTATTTGAATAACATCATTGTGGAGCCAAAGAAATCAATGAGAAATTGTTTCGGGTTTTTTTCTTTTTCTATCAGTTGAATCGTGATCAATTTATTATTGAGTATTTTGTAACTTTTTAATTCTGTGAAACAGTGGACACGGTCTTAATTATTCACATATGTATTTAATTATGTATCTAATATTCTAACTTCATTATTGGACAATGTCTGTTTCACATCTTACACATGCTTAGCTTCTTGATTGAAAGTCACCTTTAATTCACATAATTGTTTGGGCCACGACACATATAGAAAACAACTTGAATACCCAATGCTGTGTTGTATGTGATTTTTTAAGGAAATTGAATCTTATGTTGACCGCAAATAATTATAAGTGAAAACTGCATGAACTTTTATGTTGCCTTTGAGTGTACCTTTCAATGGTAGAGTGTGGAATAAACGCCAAATGTTAATTCATTTAAGTAAAAACGATGTAATTTAAATTGATATCTACCTCTGTATGAGATCAAACAATTACTTTTGTTTGCTTGATACAAAAAAAGAGATTTTTTTGTTGAAGAAAGAAATACAAACCGTGACTAGAGTTTGGTATTTTAATAAGAGTTTTCTTGAACATTTGGTAACAAAATTTGTATTTTAGTTAAAAAATTAAAAATTTTATATGAAAAGAGAAGTTAAAAATCGCTAAATAGTTTCATATTATTGACGATTTAATTTCTTTCTTGCTGTTGATGTCGAATTACTTAGAGTGTAAGACAATATGTGACGGCAAAATATGTGAAACTGTATGTTTTATAGGTTACTTATTGTGAACAGATTTTTATTTAAAGCCCTAATGATTGCCATATAAGTTAAAGTGCCCGGTGGGCTTTTCGTTTTTAATTTTTTTTGTAAGTTTTACCAAATATCATACACTAAAAATTGTGATACAAACCATGAATACAAATTAGTCTCTTTTGGCTTTATTCACATCTTAAATGAAATGCGAAAGTTGAATTGTAAAAGAAAAACAAAACCAAAAATTTAGTGATCTTTTAGTCTTATGCGAATTTATTGATTTAATCTATCGGTGGATATAATATGTTGGCGAGTATTTAATGAGAAATCAGTGGATTAAAATTCACATGGAGTGTGACTAAAACAATTGGTGGAAAATTCTATGGGGGATCACAATCATTTTGATTCATTCAAGAAGTTCAAACTAAAAAACAATCAAATCGAGTGGTAAATGCAATGTGAGTAGTTTGCAGTATGATACAGCTGTTGGGTTCATAAGATTTAAACTTTAGCCGTCGCGAATGGTAAATCTTCATTTTACTTTTACCCGAATTTATAAGAAATAACTAGAAAATAAAATCAATTGAAGTTCAATTGAGTAACAATAAATTTTCATTGAGCGAAGTATCCCAAACACTCATACGGTGAGAAACTTCTAAATGCCATTTTTATGTACAAATTTATTGATTTTATATTTTTACTATTTTATACGTTCACCGTCTTTATTCCTCACCTTAAATCTCTATGTTTGGTTCACATGAATTCGCGATGGTTTGCAGCTCATGTTCCATTGGTGTAGCACAATATAATTCACATTGATCCATAAACAGCAACCGTTTAGTATAAAATCCTCTATTGATTCAAATACATTCGTCTTTCAGTATGTGTGTCAGCGTATACATTTTAATTTAGTTTAGCTTTTTTTGGTAACCATAGCAGTTTATTTGTGTTCGATTACGGTTAGCTTTTTTTTTTGTTGGGATCCAAACAAATGCATGATGCGTTTACCACAGACGGTCAAGGAAACAACGAAACGATGAACAAGGGAACAATTTAATGTTGAGTGATGCGAGTAGACATTCTGGAGTCCCCTTAATTGGGGTTTCATTCATATCAACTACTTGGATTTCACTTCATACATATTGCATATTGATTGTATATTCGCCCTGTAATGTATTTAGACCGTTGAAATACAAGTTGTGGTTTCCTGTTGCGAATTTTGTATTTTGGAATCCTGGTGGATAAACGGAACACAAGTTCATTTTCTTTTGAATTGTTATTTGATAAATCATTGAATAGTTAACGTATTCGTAGCGAATTTATCGCATATTTTCATTCAATTATTTGACCACAATTGTGTATTTGATTGTGAAAATAAAAGGAATGCCTTCTTTAGTGTTGTGCGCCTTGGTTATGTACAGAATTCTTAATAATTCAATGAGTTCATATTTCGCTGCAAGGCTCAATATCACAATAAAATGCACTTGGCGAATACAATGCGATCAAAAGAAATGCAATTTAGATTTTTTTTATTTTGGAAAAACAATACCAGAGGGGTAGAATAAATTTAACTCGTAAATAATGAGATTTTTCAGTACTTTGTTTTGGATCACTAACATTTTTAATTACTTCCACATGTTAAATGGTGATGGGGTTAAATTTAATTATTACGCGACTAATAGAATACATAAAGTGTTTTTGTCTTTATTGTTATCGTTTTCCGTGATGAGTTAATGCAACGCTAATGAGATTTTCTTATCGTTTGAATAATATCGTTGAAATTTAATGTTCCGGAGTATTGAATATGTGAAAACATAAAAATTTGTGATTCAATGTTTTATATTTTATTTCTTTGCAATAAATCAATGACGTTACTTTTAATGTTTTATATGTTGCTATAAAATTAACGTATCATTTATTGGCTGTCTTTATAAATAATTTAAATGGCTGTGTCGTTTGAATACTTTCCGGATGGGTTAACTAAAAGTGAACTGAAGTGATGATAAGTAAAAATTATATAAAATACATCGTAGGGTAGAATGTTTGCTCTTTTCTGTTAACGTTAATGGGTTGCAGTTTTTATATAAAATTGACTGGTAGATGGTAGTAAATGCAAACGTTCAAGAAAACATTAATGTCGAGAAGAGTGGAAGAGTACACCTTCGAGTGATTGTTAAAAATAAAAAAAAACGGTGGAGTGCAAGTAGTAGCATTTTCAGAAAATATCAAAAGGGAAGATATTAGATTAAATTTAAAAGATATTGATGTTGGCATTAAATGGGTCACTTTTCTAAAGCTATAAAATTGCTTTTGCTTGGCAATCATTTATCTGTTTTCTCATGGAATGGTTAAGCAATGGCTAAAGGTGAATTCATAAGTTTTTGTATTCAATGTGGGTGGAACGTCAAGGGATGACTTAATACATTGGTGGGATCTGTATGTTTAACTGAAAATGATGAACGCGATAGGTGAAAGGTGTGATTTTGTTAAAATGAAAAAAGGTTATAAAAGAGACATGAAAAAGGGAAAATTAATTAGATATGCAAAAGAGTTTGGCTCAATGACTTTGTGATAACGTATAAAATTGGGTTTCTGTTGCATGATGAATGAGATTATATGAATTGAAAGGTAAATGAATGGTTATTCCTTATGTTTACATCTTTATCATGGACATTTATATTTACTGTTGAATATCAGTGAGTAAATTTTTTATAAAGAACGGTTCTCTATTGAAGATGTTGTTATTAATTTATTTAAAACGGTTTTGCTCTGATTTTAACTGCAATGTTCTGGGTGACTTGTATTTACCGTGGGATTGAAGATGTTTTTATATCCACAAAAGCATTGATAATATTTTTAGATTGTGGTAACCAATGGTTTCGGATAGGTAGATGATTATACACTGAAAACGGAAGTAAATTTGTTGTTTTTTTTGGGTGAATTTATAATAATATTTTTCAACTGAAAACGAGCGAGTCAATTTAATGCATAATTAAGAACATTAAGGTGCAGTTAATGAACCAAGTTGACTGGTAAGGTGAGATTTCATGTAATCGTTTCGTTGTGTGTGGATGGTTAGGACAGGTGAAAGGGTGTGATACACTCAATGACCATTCCCTTGTTTGTTGGTGCTACTTGAAACCAGCCACTGTATCAAGATGTGAATATTTAAATTGGATTCTTTAGTGGGTTCATGTTTTTAAGTTTCTTTTTTTTTGTTCGTTTTTGGGAAGAGAACATTGTATTTAGATTCTACCGGTTAGATAATATTTAATGTAACAATTGGTATTTTAACGAAAGAAAAACGTATTAGTTTTGAGTTTTGTTAAATAACAAACATTCCATTAGATGATCAAGACTCTTCACTTCATAAAATCAGTAATAAGATTATGATTTTAATAGAAAATAAAAGGAAAAAAAAAGAAATTATAAAGAAGAATAGAATGTGGAATAAAATCTGTTTAATTTAATTGAAATCTATGAATGGTTAACCATTGAAACTAAAGTGAGATAATCATGAAGTTTAATTATAATTCAGTGTGGAATATTTCTTAAACTTAATTTTCATAAAATCTTTGTAATATTACCGTGGACTATTTTTCTGTTTGATTTCCTTTAAATCAGAAATGGGTATTTTGTAACAGAAAATGTGATTATTTTCTAATCACCTGTGAGTATCTGTTTGATGTTTATCATAAGCGGAACGCGAGTTTTTATTTTATTTATTATGAATGGAATTGAAGGATTAACTAATGGTATCTTCTTACCTTACCACATTGTTGTGAATGGAAGATAATAGAATAAAATGATACAAGTTAAAGAATTACCTTTTTTTTCGTGAATAGTGAAAGGGAATAAGAAATCAAATGAATTGACTTAAAAATAGAATTCGAATAATAGAAAAGTAAGAAAATCATAGAGCCACACGGAATGATATCAGAATAAAAGGGAATGTGAATTCTAAGTGTGTGGCATTTGATGGTTCAAAGGTATTGGGGGTAACCGAATGATGACAAAATAACAAAATTCTTAATGTCTGTGATTCCTTTCGTGCTTTGATGCTTTTTTTTGTTGTTTTTATGTATGAATATCGTCTGGTGAATCTGTCATAATCGTGTTTAAATATACAATTGAATGGCATTTTTATTGAACTTTAATGTTTTATTTGGTCATGATTTTATATTTGGATGTAGAATAAAACATGCACAGGAAGAAATATCGTTTAGTAATATGCATCGGGAGCGCCCGTTTTTCTCGTGTTAATCTTGGTCTGTGGACGTGATCATCAATGGCGTGGGATTAAATAGAATTCAACTGGTATTAATACACAATGTGTGTGGAGCCAAACTACTGAATTACCCATTAAATATAAAAGAGAATTGATGTGGTCCTGTGGTGCATGATTGGGATATTATTAAATATGTTCAATGGCATAGCGGAAATTTGATCCTCAATTTTGTATATAAAATTGAGGTTATTACCGGCAATACTAACATCGGAATTGATGTATAATAATAATAATAATCATAATGATGACTATGAAACAGCATATAAAACGGAGACGATATCATATAAATTCGGCTAAATTGAATCAGGAAATAGACGAAATTTACGATATTTGTTTCGGAAATTAATCAATGCTATTTCCTTCTTATTTTCTATACATGAATAGGATGTTATGTTGAATTTTTCGACAAAATAGTTCTATTTTTTTGGTTTTACTTTTGTTTGGTTACTAGTTGACACCGTATGTAATATGGTAACCGTCATTCATATGGGAAAAGTGCATTGAATTTGAAAAACACTAAAATTGACTAAAATATAACAGCAATTGTGACATCATCATAACAGAAACCATTGAAATGTATCAGTTCTATTGAGAGGGTGGGAAAATTCCAACCAGAAAATTATAACCGGTAGCAATTTCGAGTGAATGATTGCAGTTTCATGAACTGTCTTGAATAGAAATATTTTGTATGGCATACAGGTGGAATTGGATGCAGTCAGCCAGAATATTATTGTTGACGGGGGATTTAGGTCTTCTCGTTATGTTATTCTTTTTGGCAATAAACCATTGACATACATTTACGAGTCCCTCATAACAATAAAAACGGTACCACAACATTATGATTTGTATGAATAGAGGACCTGCTGAATCCTTATTCACTTAACGATGATATTCTCTCATCATTTGTTGAGTTAGACTGAACATATGTTTCCAAATATCTTTGTTTTGGGTTCTTCAATATTTCATTGTGATTTTTCAGTCGTGAGAGTAAAATCTTGGTACCATTGAAGAGTGTTTCATATTTTATTTTATTTTTGGCAAATTTCAATGAACTTTACAACGGTATGGTTCTGTTTCTTTGACTCTCTCTTATACTCTGGTTGCCCAAAATAAAAGACAAGAAAGAGAAGATTATAAATCGCCAACAGCGAATATCAAATCATGACGTTGGCTTATTAATGTTTCATTGAAAGCGTTTTTTTTTTCCTTTTTTATATTTTTATTCCTTTACGATGGTACATTGCGAGAGAGAGCCAATCGATCTTTTTTTTGTAGAAAACTGTATAAGTCACAGCAGCTGAAAGAAGTACAAAATAACGAAATATCAGCAAGTGTGTACACGGAGACTAAACAGTGGATGCTGTGACTTTCCCACGCCATCGAGATGAAATCCTTCAAACTGAACAGAATAAAACCTTTGAATGAAACGTTTTTATTTTTTTATTTCGTTCATTCCATATCATTTCTTTATTTAATTTTATTTTTTTGTTTCAATAATTTTTATTCCTTTAGTGCCAGATACATGGCCTGTATGCTATACTGTTCACTTGTTTCTGTGTTTATTTTGGTTCGGTTATTCATGAAAACCAATTATGAGTAATTGAACAATTAGGTGAATGGCAGTGAATTGTGTTTGCATTTTAAAGGATGACTGAATTCATGTATTGTAAGAGTCCTGTTGCAAGGTGTGAATTTAACATGGAAGAATTTAAGATGCAATTGATTTTGAGATGCTTTTGTTTTATGGTCACATACTTGTTGCAATATAAATGGTGATTTTGTTGTCTTTTTTATTTGTTATTTTGAAGTTGAAGTAAAAATTTATAAATTTTCCCACGTCTTTTTTTCTGTTCATTGATATTGGGAAACTGAACATATGGTCCATCTGATTCTGTTACACAGTCAATTTACATGTTATATTTGATTGTTTGGTTGTTTGTTTTTATGGCCAGGTGAGGGTGGACTATTGATTTTCTATTTATGGTCTAAGATTTATGACAGTAGATTTGTTCAGATTATGAGGTACATAGTAAAATTAATGGCTATTCTAGGTGTTGGCCATGGTCCTCAATCTATTATTGTAGTTACACAATCCATTTGTACGGCTATTCTAGTTTCATTTGAATTTAATATCACTTTGTATCATTCAGTGTATTTCACCGAATTTGGAATGCATTTAAAAATTGTGTTTCTATGAGTTATGGATGCGCTTCCTACGCTATATAATGTTGCTAAAGAAGAGTATGTTTTTTTCTGATTTGATTGTTGGAATAATTTCTATGCAATATATGTATATGCATGCGGCTTAAGAGATGGATGTTGGCATTGAAAATTGAGATCATTGACGTTATTGTCGATTGAGTGTTAATGAAATTTTATCGTACTGATGAAGGGAATATTACTTAGGTGTCCAATGACAGTGCCCGGGCATTGGAATGTTACTAAATAAATGCATTTTAAGATTGATGAGATTCTTTAAGAAATATTCCTTAACGTTTTATTTGTAATGATAGCCGTTCATTAAGTGGTTTTATCTCAAGTGGTTTCTAGAGTATTCTTTCTTACTGTATACAGATTCGTGCCACACTCTTTAGATGTTCAATGAATTCGTCATTCAAATAAAATAGTCAAATAAATGGAAGAGAAATTGATACCAATTAGGAATTAAATAATGATAAATTAATAATTTTTTCTAAATTTTACTATCTGAAAGAGGTTTCAGTTATTTCTATGGTTTTAGTTTATTTTAAACGTAATTTGAATTGTCATTCAGCTAATTCTTGACTAATTCCACCATGCTGGACTATTGAGTCATCAACGTTTTATCAATATACAATTATTTTTTTCTAAATTAAACTTTCAGTTTTCTTTTCGAAATATATAACTTATCCTCTTTATTATTTTCCATTGGCGTTAATGAAAACAAACGTTTATTTATTTATTCACTTTAGGCTGATTAATATTATTTTAATATTTTTCTAAATGTGAAATAAGAACGGGTATTTCCTTTATTTTAGTTTTTATATGAAAAAATAAAAAAAAAATAAATATAAATCAAGGTGAAAGTTAGTCAAGTGAATAAAAATGGTATTTTACTCATTTAGTTTTTTCTTGTGTGTTTATTATACCGATAAGATTGCAGCTAATTGAAGCTAAAATTTATATGTGAAATGATTCTGAATTATGACTGGGTAACACTACGTGATTGAAGTCGGTACTGTTAAATTGATAAGAAGGGGACCAGAGAAAAATCTTGAGCAAAAGAGAATTATTTTATATTTGAGAGGTCACCTGCGATTGCGCATTATCGTTTGATCAATGTAGAATTGAGTGCATATAGGGGTATTATACCACCTGAATTTTATACATTTTCTTTCGGTTATTTGAAATAGGTGAATCATAAAATTAGAGATATCATACAAATGGTAGCACTCAGCATTGATGACTTATTATCATTTTAGTTTGGTTAATTCATAAAATTTTATATGGTGAATTGGAATTCCTTTTGAGTGATATTATTCCTTTTATGTATGTCTAAAGAAAATCTCTGGTTTTTGGTCCAATTGTATAATAGCAGATTTATGAATTCAAAGGATCTAAATGCTCTTGAATTCTCAATACTCTCCTTAGATCGTACCGCAGTTATTCGAACCAAGTAAAAAAAAAAATAGAAAACCAGCTGACGAGTTGCATTCCTTTCGTTTCATTTCTTCCTTTTTCTGTCTGGTGTTGGTAACTCTCCTTAAAACGGATAACAGTGTAGTCGTTTATATGTTTGGTATGTTTAGTCATCGCCAACGACAGAATATTATGTTTGGCGGCATTTCATACGGCACACTGAATCAGTTACCATTAAGACTTCAAGCGGACCAGTTGTTTGTATCCAAATATAACGTAATTTTAAAATAATAAAACGTCTTATCGTCTAATTGATAGTAAATATCAAGAAATTGACAAAAAAAAATAAATAAGGAAACATATCAAGAATAATAAGAAAAGATTTTCATATCAAAAATTTATTCGACCGCTAAACAGGATTCAGAATTTATTTTAAATTCTTTTTTTCGTGATTAATACCAACATCGCGTAAATAAGAGAGAAAGAAGTTTAAGTTTTATCCAGTTAGACAGTATACAGTTTGAAAGTGATTTAATTTATTCTTTTAATAATAATTCGGAAATGTGTTATTGTGTGGTAAACAGAATTTAATTTAATTTTGTAAGTGATAACGAATTGAATAATAATATTTTTGTTCGATTTATGTTCAGTGATTGATATCGAAATGCATACAAAAGAGTGAGAATTTGTTTTTATATCGAAAGGTTGGTGATAATTTTCTGTTATTTGTGAACTTGAAGAGCAGTGTGAATTTGAAAGACAAAACAGCTTATAAAGGACATTTTCTTATCAATTTTGCGCGTAACTTGAAAATCAATTCATCAAATATAAAAGTTTCTTTCAAATTAATTTTTTTTCACTTCAATTTATTGAAGTTTTATTGGATAGCACAATACAAAAAAGAAATTTCACATAAATTGAAGGATCATTATAAGAGATTTGTTGGGGTTATTTTCATTTCAGTGACATCGTTTACTTCCCATCAGTATCATATTGGATGAGTTTGTGTATTTATTTGGGTAAAAAATATTGTGCAAATTCGGAAATTCATTTTTTTTCTTGCAAAAAAGTTACTTTGACATTTTCCAATTAAATAATATAATTTATTGGTGAAGAAAGTTTAATAGTCTAGACTCTAGACGACCAAAAGTATAGGTAGAATATTCTTTTTCTTGTAATGTTTGAAATTGTAAATTCGTATAAATATTATTTTTAAATGGAAAGGGAAATGATATCGTAAATTACGGTTGGATCAATTTCAAAAGTGTATTTTCTTCGACTCCTTTTCTTATAATTTTATATGTGGGGTATCGTCTTAATAATTTTATTTTGGTGAAAAAAAGGAAGGTAAAGTGAATAATTGCGGTAGAAAAATAATTGAATTAGTGGGTAGGAAGGTGAACCTGTTCAGGTAATACAGTCAAGTGTAGATGAACGATGGCTGTCTTTTCTCGATAAATTACTTCAATTTTGACGGTGTGTGTTCCCTTCAATTTCGGTGATGGAATGAGAAATGAGTTCGTCTCTGTGATATTTTCTTCTTAGATTGTTCAATGTCTGATGTCTTTTTTTTTTGGTAAAATTGAAAAGGATATCTTATTTACGATGGATTTTTGTAGAAGTATTTGCTATAAAAAGATTTTATTGATTATGGTATCCTTCTAAATGGTCTCTTGATTACGATGATTAATAATTATATGTTTTGTATCGTTTTCAACATTATAATTTTTAAGGTATTCAAAACGAAATTGAATACTTGGCTTAATTCAATCACTAATAATAGAAGTCATTTCATATAAATTCAATTGAAATATTGGAGAATAAAACATCAAAGTTTTTATGCTTTAGTTTATGCCATTCAAAGTATATGGTGCAAATGTCTGTGATGTGATTTATGCTTAAAAGACTTTTGAGGAATTTTTGTTAAATAAGAGACGGACACTGATGGTAATGAAACATTTAGGACCATTAAACTGAATGAAGTTAATTTTCTTTTATTTTTTTTCTTTTGACACTTTACTGTTTTGGTCGCTGTTCGTTGGAAGTCGTCATCCGGATTAATTGATGATGGAATGGAATTCATTAAATGAATCAAATGAGGAAAAAAAATATTATGAATTAGATGAAATGAGAAACATACTTTAATAATTTCCATGTGTCAACCAAATGAACATAAAAATAAGAATTCTGATTTACGTCTTTAAGAATTATTATGAGATTCTCTTTGAATGGAGATTATTAGTGGGGGGATGAGATGAAAAATTATGTAAGAAATTTAGTGTCAAGTTTTGACTAATTAAAAACAAAAATAAAAGAAATGACTGTTTGGTTTAATAACACTTAAATTGGGCACATAAAGATTACGAAGTAATGTCCAGACAAAGTTTTAATTTTTAGTTTATTAAGGCGCGTCAGTTCCGAATGGCGTTCGATATGAATGTCTGGCCTAACCTAAGATACAATGAGCTGTAATGAATGTCGCCAAGACGATCTTAAGCCACCAACAAGTAACATTAAATTCAACTTTTTTATTTCCATTAAATTTAATCTAAATATATGAAAATATTTTATGATTTGTTTAGGCTAAAACCGTATATTATTTAAGTTGAAATTATATCTTAAATCTTATTGAATTATTGTCGTTGCCATAAATGTAAGAATGATGGTATTCCACTTATAGTAATTGAAATTCAAAGTTATCATTATGTGTTCAATGGTACTCATTATGTTGCATATATACATTTAATGATATATGGGTAGTAATGATCTTTCAGGTTTATTTCCTGTTGCCAATGTGTATTCACTTGACTTCATAACAGTGACCTCATTTTATCCAACATTTTTATTTTCATCGAATAGAGAGAGGATTTTTTTTAATTAAATCTTTACATATGAGTGCTTATTGTAAAACATTCTATGGGGTCCTAAATAGAGACACCATTTGGAATGTGAACAAATAATTGAAAGATACACAAGACACGTTAAACATAAACGGTGTATTTACGATACAGTTTCTGCTAAATACGAACGCATTTATGTTCCTTTTTTCCGGTTATAGTTTTTTTTTTCTTTTTTTCTATTTGGGAAATGGTTAGATAAAATAAAGTAAACACATAAAAACGTAGTGAAACAAACCAGAAATGGAAAAAGGATTAACGATTTATGGACACAGGACAATTTCAACTGTTAAAAATATTGTGATTTATTTAACGAAATTTTAAATGAAAATCAGTTCATTGTAGTTGAGATTTCTATTGAATGAATTTTAGAGTTCCACCAACTGAAAACCAACTGGTGGAATGTGATTTAAATAAAAAATTTGTTTTAAAACTGGAATTTATTTAACAGTTTAGCTACCAGTTAATTTGGTACGCATTTCAATTGTATTATATGAAATCATCAGTACTCTCTATATATGATTTAATATGAACGTTTTACATTAAAACGATTTATGTAACGTGGTTTAACAGTTGAATATTTAAAATACACATAACGTTTTAATCCTTTACGGATTTAATTATTTGCTGGTACCAAAGAAAAAAATTCATTTGAAAGTAATACTTGGAAATTGAGTTTTATACTGATTCATTTTTATATGATTCATTGTTGGTCTTATTGTTCGTTATTTTAAAATTTATTTATTTGGTGGATGATACTGTAATTACGAAGCCTTCAATTTTGAATGTATCTCTCTGTGAAATACGAAATGAAATGAACATTCGATGGTGAATGCCTGTTGGGGTTGGAAAAATGATGGAAAATTGCCTGTTATCGTTGTATAAAAGAACCGGAAAAATGGTTGTGAATGAGATGAATGAATTTTTTGTATATTTCTTCTTTTTTATTTAATTTTCACATACTTTGTCAACAGTACTTTTCGAAGATTTAATTTCTAAGGAAATTCTTTTACGGTTCGTCGTGTTCCTTTTTGTTTACGTTGAAACGAATGAAAGGAGTAAAAAGTCTACGGAGAGTTTTTCATTTTCATTCTTACTTTATTTATTTAATGAGAGATTATGTTGATTCTATTTTTGCTGATGGTTAAACGCATGAAATATGTGCCAGACACAATGTATCAGGAAGAACTCGAAAGCATCCGTTCTGTTTTTAATGTTATGTTGAGTTCTATAGAACCATAAATGTTTAGTTGCCGATTACGATAACATGTTGTGTTGCATGTCTTGGGCGGATTTGAATAAGAATTGAAACAAAAACATTGTATGTTTAAATCTCATCACTTTTCCAGTGATATAAAATAACATAAATTTCAATGAAATTGAAAATCCCCATTTTTAACATTTTGATGCGATGAAAGTTATGCAGAATATTTGGTATTTCAATATATGGTGAATAATTTCACTTGTCATATAGAATTCAGTCATACGTGGAATGAGAATTCTTTAAGATTCCTTGTAATGAAGTGAAACTGTACAATTTTATAAATTCATAGAATGAAATTTTTATTTGCGAATTATTGTGCTTAATGAAAACGGAACTGGTTGAATGAAATTCTAAATTTTTCATTTAAAATTGAGCTTTTTGCAGTTTAATGCGAAACAATTCATTATGTACGTATTGCCGAGTACTTTTAATTTTCTCGTTATGCGATAGTGAATTTAGAATACAGAGGTGGAAGTCATTGTAGAAAATACGGTTTATATTCACGGTTTTGCTCATAGCGTCAAAATTCCTTTTATGAATTTGAAGTTTTACATACAATCAACCACTGAATACAGAATGATAATGTATTTTCATTACAATCAAGTAATTTGGTAATGTTGGATATCGCGCATTGTTTATATGAATTATGTCGTAAAATATTCTGTTCATAATTGATAGTTGATGTTTTAAGTCAAAATAAAATAAAAAGTTTAATTTTTTTTTGTAATATTCGATGATATAACAAAAAGCTTATTATGATGTGATGTTGAATAAACTTTTCATCAGTTCTTATTAATTTTCCCATAGTGATGTATAAAACGAAATAATTAACTGAATATTTTTGCGATGAAATAAGTGTATAATTAAGGGCAAAATGGAATGATTTAAACGAAAACGTCTCAACACGTTTATCATATTGTGTTTTGTTTCAGAAAAAAAAATTTTACTTTTTAAAAACTTTTTTCATTAATCGGCCAAAAGAGAGTTTTAATTTAAGTCGAATGTGTTTTTCTTTCACTCTCTTCCTTTCTGTAAGAAGAAAAGAAAATATAAAAACCCGTAAGAAACTAATTATTTAAGTAAATTTTGCCGTCTGTTCAATAGTTGTATTTTTAACTTCAACCAGATGTTAATTGAAAACATGAAATCTAAAGTTCAAGTAAGCAAATCGTCAGTGAAACAAGACATTAAATTAGTTTTTTTTTTCTTTTCTTTATTTCGTTTGTGTTAATTTATTTTATATGAAAAACAAATGTTGATTTTTTTTTTGTTCATCTCTTCTAAAAGCCACGTCAAATGAAGTGAAATAAAAGAATAAAAAAACAAAAATATTGAAATGGAAGGCACAAGAAGTGGATGATAAAAATGAAAAAAAAGAAAAACAAAGAAGCTGGTTGTTGGATTTTAAATGGTTTTGAATTGAGTGATTTAAATGAAAAAGTGGAAATTAATTTACGGAATAATCAAAATTCAATTATGTAATGAGCAACAGAAGGCTGAAAATGATCAAGTTTTGTTGTTTTCATTCTTTATTTTTTTTTTTTATTTTGGGTAACAGAAGTGATTATACTGTTTGGTTCTTTCATTTTTCGAGTATTAAGTATTAAGAAAACTTGTACATTCATTAAAACTTCTAATTGAGGAAAACAAAACCATTGAAGACGTCACACATATCCATCGTTTAAAGATACACAAAATTTTTAAATTCCATTGTCCCATGATACCTGTATTATGAGTCAATTACAGACATTACTACCTTTTCTTGTGTCTACAAACAAAATTTGTTATTTTTTTAATAGAAACTGTCATCCGACTTTTCTTTGACCTCTCACGGTAAAAAATTGATTCTTCCGTGATATTTTGGTAGCAAAAGGTTAAAGGCTGTGCCGCTGTTACCAACAATTCAGAGAATTAACACACGTTTGCATCACATAAATAATATGAAAGTATAAAATCCAGCTGAAGAATGAAAAAAGAATTTATCATTGGCATTTTCAATATCTCACCAAGTGTTTTGTCGTTAAATACTTCTTTATCAGTTAAATGGGAAATTAAATTATAATATCATCAGTAATGCCCAAAATGAGATGGAACGCGTTCATTTTTTTTTTGGCTTTCATGGTTGGATGAAACTGGGGGAGATGAAGAATATAATATTCTATTTCATTCTTATGTTAAAATCTATGCTAGAAATGTATGTATTTATGTGGAGAGCCCATTAGTATCAATTTAAGCTATGGGGGGTGCTCTCTTAAAATTGCAAATACACGGACTCCCTCAGACTGTACAAGATATCCCCAGTCATTTGGTTCAGTTTGTGAATGTGTGTTTTATTTTTTTTTTTACATTGGCACAGTAGCTCTTCATGTTGGAATCCCTCAAGTCGTTTAAGGTAATGGGATGAATTTGATAATCGGTTTTTTATATTCTTCATCATTTCGTTATACCGCCTGTGTATTTCCTTATGTATTTATTTTGTCGTCTTTTGGCCGGTTGTATTCACAACTTGAGTTATTGAGTATTACGTTAAGTGTAATAAGAAATTCAAAAATTCACGTATCACTTAAGAAGTATTCAACGGTTCTTATACTGTGGGCACCTACGAAGACACAGTCGATTGCCAAATGTACCTACTGTATGACCATAACTCTTTTGCTGAATGGTCGAATGAATTTTCACTCTCATTTTTGTGTTTTTTCTTCTCTTGTTGGCATTTCATTGAAAAAGTCGACAACCTCTATTTGGTTGTTTGCCATTTATTTTGTGACATCAGGAAATGAAAGTAAAAGAAAATCATTTACAAATTTGAGATGGGTCAATGTGTGTACACATTTAGTGGAGAATATAAACCAATTTTCCATAAATAACTTGTCGATTTAAAAGATCATACCTTTTTCGTCGAATTGAAATCAATTTAATTAAAATCAACAAATTGTATTTAATATCCTGGTGAACTGATGATGGTTTATACTGTTTTATATTCCTGTTTTCCAATACATATTGAAATTATTAATTTATTCTAAATAAGTTTACCGAATGAT
Organism: Coboldia fuscipes; assembly: GCA_001014335.1. Lineage (NCBI taxonomy): Eukaryota > Metazoa > Arthropoda > Insecta > Diptera > Scatopsidae > Coboldia > Coboldia fuscipes. The sequence continues at coordinate 145,111 of JXOR01000226.1, forward strand.
AGTTATCACTGGTTCACTATAAAACGGTGTTACATTAACTGCAATTGACATAGAAATATATATGAAATTGTCACTATAGACAACTATCATAAATGAATCAATTAATTATTGACCTGTAAATATCATGGAAATAAAAACATAAATAACGGAACAAATAACAAATTAAGTTTCAGTTAAAATCAAATTTCAATATTTTATAGTGACGGATAAATTCATTTGATTGGATTTACATTGGAAATAAATCTTCATGTCTCAAAACTATCCACCCACAGGGGAGAGTAAATAACAATTGATATTCACGAGTTGAATTCAGCTTTTTTATTTCTATGAAAAAACCTATGGTGACTGCATTTCAATCTGTAGTTGTTGTTGCGTTTGTTAAAATAGACTGTAACAGTCACTCAATGATGTTGGACATAATGCAATTGATTAAATCCAGTTCTATTGGCAACGAAACATGAAAATCAATTAGATATACATATATAAAATATATTGATTATAACAAATGGGGTGAACTCATATTAAACACAATTATGTTCTGATTATGTGGCAATCAACATTCGGTTACCATTGAATTAATTATTCATTAATTGATTTGTGCTTGATTACAATTTCCTGTAGATATTTTAGTATATTTCGTGCCGTGTTAGATTGTCCACAACAGTTTTAAAACTCATTTGCATTGATTCGAGAGTTTTACTAGACGAGATAAAAGTTTTTGATCAGATGAACGTATAGCAAAAACATAAATTTTTATTTGAATTTTAGAACAATTTTAGAGGGATGAATAGGGTAAAAGTTTTCAAATTCATATTGGATTTGTCGATTAATTAAATGGAAATGTTTAACTGATTGTTTCTGTTCAACATAATTATGTGCTTGGTTCAAATGGTATATATAACATGTGATAGTAATATTTTTCAACAATTAATTGGACTTGGGCCGGTCTAACAACAACTCCATCACACTGAATAGTTTCAGATGAAAATTTTCGGTTTAGGTATTTTTAGTGTATTGTGTATGTGTTTGAAATGGACAAAAGTTATGTAATTAAAATGAATACGGGAACGATTGTGGACAATAAATGACCAATATGGGATGGGATAAAAGGTAGAAAAACGATTATCCTTTTTCAGGCAATTACTTTAATTAACTACAATTGGACGGTTTAGATTAAATGGTTGAGTGTTCTATATGGAATTTAGTTGTGTGAAATACTCCTTTTAGCAAATAACAATTTTGAATGATGAAAAATCATGATGTTTATGTACCACAAAACTTCGTCATTTGTAAATATTAATTTGTGGTAGAATTACTATTCATACAGAGTTTACTCTATTTGATATAAAATCTCACTGAAAGATAGAATTTCTGTTATTTTACAGAACAGCATATAAATATTTTTAATTTTAAAAATAATCTAAAATGTTTTGAGGATTTCAAAATGAAAATAATAAAATGGTCAGTTGAGGATAAGCCCAAGCAGAGAGTTATCAAGAATTGGTCACCTTTTTTTCCTGATATGAAACTTATGGTACCGCCATTTTGAATCAATGAAGATGGTCCTTACCGGTCCAAAGGAAAAGGACACTGAAATTGTAATTACTTTTTTCTGTTGAAATCTCAGCCCACAGTAATAATATTTTGTTTCGGTTTTGAACCAAAAGAAGATCATTGAAGTATCCGTTTTTATTATTCTTATAGTTTTGTTCGGTTCGGTTCATAATATAAAAGTATAATCGACAAGAAACGTAAATGAAATTCATGAAGATGAATTTTTAAATGGCTTTTTCACTTTAAACGAAGTTGCCTTGTGGTTTTGAAACATCATTAGTTATTCAGTTGACTTGAGATGAATGGAGGTTTTCTTTTTTCTTTTTTGGCACAACCAACTGAAATCATTAATTTTTATTTTTAACTTTAATTCTACTTTGCCTGGACCAGCAATGAAAAATTTTAAAGTACAGTGATTTAATTGTAAAGTTCTTTTCTTTCGTTTTAACGTTTTGAATTAATTGCTGTATAAAATTTGTGTACAACGGTTATTTAAATCTTATGTTAGAATTTTAATTAATTCTTCAACTAAGTTGAATCATTCAGCTAATTTTGTGTTGCCATGTTCTGTGGCACAGTATTTAATTGAATCGTGTGCCATAAACTGCATTTGGCTACTTATTGAAGGATGTGGGGTTGGAAAAATGAATGAGAGTTTTAAACTGTTGACTCTTCTGCTCTAAGAGACGTTAACGGCGGTTGGATTTTATGAAGTTCTTCTCATTGCTAAAATCAGATTATGTTTGACTTTAACTGTATATATCGCGGACGGTAGAAGGATTCAGCGTATTTGCTTACATTTTAGGTAATTTCATAAAGATTAAAGATAACAGAAATCAGCAAACTTGACGGGTGTGAAATTATGCGATTATTAGAACGGATGATTTTCTTTTGTGTCCTTTTGACTAAAATGAAAAGAAATGTCAAGTAAGTTGGTACGAGGTTTTGTTAAAAGAAACAAAGATTATAATGAAAGGAGACATACGGAGTTAACATTCATTAAATAAGAAAACGAAAAATATTATGACTGAAGGGAATTATCAAACGGTGATAAATCTGTAATTATCACATGCGTAACAAAAGAGTCTTTAATTCATGATCAGATGACTGGAAAAATACGTGCTAATTGAATCACAGCCATTTAAAGAGTAGCTCCATTGTTTTTATTATTTTGTTATGATGTGGGTGGGTGGAATCCGAAGAGAGCCGGAAGATTTTTACGGGTTGTTTAATTGTTTACAGTCTAATGTTGCCTTTTGGGTGAATGATAATCATGAAAAAGGGAAAATATATTTTTTTATTTGAATACTTTTTAACGAAAAGTGAGTGAAAGATAAAAAGCTTAAGCCACTCAGTTTCAATTGAATTTGGAAAAAGTGTTTCAGATTAGAAAGAAAGAGTTAATTACATTTTATCTGACGTTTATTTAATAAAACCAATTGTATTGTTTCTCGTGGAATATTCATTAAATGTCGTCTCAAATGAAAAAGAATTAAAATTGAAAGTGAATTTTTTCACGCAAAATTTATGATTAAATGCATTAGAAACATAATTGGCTGAGAAAATTGAATTTTCCTTTTGTTGTTGATGTTATTTTAAAGAGAAATACTAATTGTGTTGGGTAAAAAGAAAATTGTTTTTTATGTAATCATAACTCAGATGATTCACAGTATCATCTTTAGCATATTTTTTATTTTTGAATTCATGAAACATTAACAGTTAAAACGCTGTAAGCTAATAGAAATGTTATTTTCTTTTGGAATATTTTTTTTTTTATTTTTACCACTTAAAAACACTTTTTGATTGGCATTCATTTACAAGCTTTCTGATGGTAAAAACTAATCCATCATTTTTTGCATATTGAAATAACGAAAATGGTATTGTGGTTATGTGAAGAGAATTTTAAAAATATTTCGCATATTTAGTTGGTAAAGAAAATAAGAATGAAGCATATTTTTTACTTCCATATGCTGATTACCAACTTGTGTGGTTTTTATGCGAATAAGAGAGGAAAAAAAAGTAAAACAGAATCGTGCGCTTGAAACCGTGAAAGTGTTACATGAAAATTTAATTATGTCACAGACTGTATAGTTGGTAATACACATTATTTCTTTCGTTACCATATAAATAGAGGGAAAATTTATGATTTTTTTTATTCTTTAAGTTCTAAAGAAAATAAACTCTAAAATCCATACTTTTTTGTAACTTTTGAATGTAATGTAACATGAAAGGAAGCAAGAAAGTGTACGTAAAAGAATCAAGTAAAGTACTATTGTTAATAGAAAGAATTTTATTTGTGGTTGAACTAAAATTCGTAATACACATACGATAAGTACAACAACGGTATTTAGATGAATAACAATAAAAATGAATTTGTTTTTCCGTCATACATTTTCATCCACAATTCTTCTTGTTTGTTGAATATTTGCAATTTATTCTAAAAAAATTCTTGTTTTATATTCAAATTTTAAATAAAATGTTTTCTTCAATTTTATTTTGGTCGAAATGAATGGAATTAGATTAAGTTGAATTTGAACAACAATGCGCTTTCAACTTTCTACAATAACGTTAGTTGAACAATTGTTTGTAACCATCGTCAAGTGTTTGCATTGTCTAATATTTTTATTTCACACGTAATGAATGAAGATATAAAAACTATTGAATAAAACCCATAACAAGTAATGGATAGGGAGTCCTCAGTTGGTAGAGTATCCACTATATCGACCCACCTGATTATGTGAATTCTTCAATGATCCAAGTGACATTTCGCTTATTGTTCTGTTTATTATGATAGTGAAACCACAATCAATATTTCTAACTAAAGTATAATTTATATTGCTCATATGAAACAATTTTTCTCATAACAACGTAATAACATTTGCTAGAAATCGTCTTTAGATTGCTAAGAGCAAAAGCCAAATAATTGGCATTGTCTTTGAATTCGAAAGTGCTGAGATAATCTCGCACATTACAAAGACATTGAATCAAATCAATGAAAATAGATTTCCATTTATTCTCATTCATATTATGATGATTATATTTTCCATATCTCGAATGAAATGAAAATCACATTTAATCTTTCACGATGGATTTTAAATGGTAATAGAATTCATATAACATAACATTTATATTATTGATAAGACCACAAAATTAGGGATGAAGAATCAATGTTTTCCTTAAAAATCTTTTCGTTTTTATTATTTTTGGTTTATTTAATCATCTGTTTATAGAACACAACAACATTTTCCACTGTGTTCATTACGGATGATTGAAAAGGACATTAAAATGTATGAGATCGGCTGAGAGGGAAACCGAAGAAGGAATAAAAAAATGTAAATAAACTAAACCGACAATTTATTAATGAGATTATGATGGATTTTCCGAACGGAAAAAAGGCGGCAATTGAATGTAAAGCTTTCCCACCATCAGTTCGTTGCCATCAAGAATTCTGTATTTGTTGTAGAGTACAAAATTGACTTGGGGGAGCACAAATATTCGGATGAAATTAATGTGAAGAGGGTACCTAACCGTCTTCATGTTGACCATTGAATAATTATTATAATGTGATAAAGATTTTCCTTGACATTTGGCAATATCCAATATGTGAATGTGATAAGAATGTAACAAAATAGAAAATGGCTTAGTTGTATATATTTACCATTGAATTGAATAACGTACAAAGTCATTGAATAAAACCGGTAAGAAATATTAGCCAAAGGGACAAGATAAACATAAAAGTAATTGGAAAATTTTCTTTTCTCTGCCAGCATTTTAAGATCAAGAATATTGGCAATGTGTATGTCTCGTTTACTTAGTCGAATTGTCATAATGTTTGAATGGCTTTGAGTATATTTTTAGTATCAGATGTGTAGATTGTTTCATATTATCATCTGTAACAATCCGTTGATTTGCAGTAATATCAAAATGGGATAATTTTTCTGTTAGTATTTCCTAAGCATTAATGTTCTTGTACGATAATGTATGTAACATACGTTTATTTGTCACCTTTCGTTACTTAAATTTTATTTTCTCTATGTGTATGTGGGTGGTTGAAATCACATTAAAATTGTGCCTCTGTCACCTAGTGGCTGTGAAAAGAAATAGATGACAGAATTTTGTTTCTCTCTCATTTGGTTCTTCGTACTTCATACTAACATAATATGCCTAAGGGATAAGCGCCTTGGAATATTAGGAACGTAAAAGTAAATAAGTCCACATAAATTATGGTCTCAGTAGAATAAAAATTTACGTATCACAGAGGACCCATAGAAGGCTAGATATGATGGTTGAATAAATAGATACATTCTCTTTATGTGTATGTGCCTGTGTGTGTCTGTTTTAAAGCAATTTTCATGTTATTCAGTGAAAATGAAAATTCATTTAGCGAATAAAGAACTAAATGCTAGAAGGCATTAATGTGTTAAATTTTGTGCAAGCAATATTCATGTGGCCTCTCATTAAATACTGTCACTAGTAAATGGCAAATGATCCTGTATTTTTCATCCCATCCTTATAAGTTTTTTGTTTGGTGTGATATCCGTTGGGTAAATTTATTTGCAACAAAATAGATTTCAATTATCCCATTTGAGCTTTGGTTGCTGTTTTATATTTATTTATTTTTTTATTTTCTATGTATGACGGTCAATAACTGTCTCTCTCTATGGATATAACAATTTACCAAACACATTCACCATTTTTATAGTCGTAAATCGGATGGTTTCTCATTATCCCTCATTATAGGGTATTTTCGGTAACAGGATTAGCTGTGTCAGTATTATCCAGAGTCACTAGAGAAATGGATATTCATGTGTACCCTTTGCGTTTATCACTGGTTTTTTTCTTATGTTTGATTTTCTTCCCAGCATTCGTTGGCTTTTAGCCCATTTCAGTTGATCCAATTCGTTTTAAACCAAATAAAAAACATTTTATCCTTCATCAAATTTAATCTTTATATAAAATACATAAATTTATATTGAATAAATAGTTTTGTATGTCAGATTTCATTTAACTTATTGTTTTTCTTTTTTTATGTAATTTATCCTCGTAAAAGGTTCTAAACCAATAAATTTTATTTGTTTTTAAATTACATGCGATTTCAATTTATTGAATTAAAAAATAAAGAAAAATAAATAAATCGTTTCAATTTCAAATAAAGAAAATTGATAAAATTTGTTATATGAAAATTGTTTTATATAACAATAATCGATTGGGTATTAATAAAAATTCTGTCTTTGACATATTCAATAAGCGAGAGGTTTCATATTCAATTGATAGAGTTTACGTAGGAGTTGGGGGTTAGGGGATGATGATATACTCAAATCAGTGGACCTGCACAGACAATCAAATTCAGTTAGAAGTTGTAAACAAAAACTCATAAATACACACATGTCTTGTGTTAAGTGTGATGTAAGCACAGTTTTAAACGAATATTTAATGTTTAATGTCGCGATATAAATTTCATTTTTAATGGCAATGAAAGTAAATACTCCTTTCTATATTTGTATGACACAGGAGAACTGTAGCAATGAAGGGAACATAAGAATGTACGGAATTGTTAAAGAATGGGATTCTTCAATAATTTTCCTCTTCTAACTTAATAAGAACATTGTTAAAGTCTTGATAAATTTATGCGAATAATATTGTTGCATATCGTACTCGTTAAACATAAAATTATATGTTATACAATTTGCTTTTTTGTTTTGTTTGAAGATAATCATAATGAGGGTATGGGTGAGCTTTAAACTGTTCCATTATGGTGAAGGTGCTGGTTGGAAAATGTTTAGGAATTTTATTTTTCTTCGTTGTTATCCTTGTATTCAGTTGGAATTGTTCAACATGAATCAGAATAAATTGGATAAAAAGTATTTTTTATGATATTATGAGATGGGAATGTATTATCATAAATAAATTTGTTTTTTTCTTACGCTATTCAACGATTACTCGTGCATTGTTTTCTTACAAATTCTTTGTTGGGTCTCCCGGTTTTTCTTCAATAAATGGGATATGAATGGATTTTGGTGAGAAAGAAAGTGTAAGGTTCTACACGGAATACAAAAGCTTAATATTATGATCGGTTGAAAAAATCTATGAGGTTTATTGTACGCGCTTATTAAAAATCCCCGTGTAGTGGAAATAATTCACATATGCGGCTCGTGTGGATAATACCAAGCACAGCGCGCAAAGTGTTACCGAATTGAACATGGAAATAGAATGGAGACATTGGAATCGATGGTATACAGGCATTTAAGCGTTAAGGAATACGATCAACAACGAATACACACTTTTTCGATTAAACGTTGCGGAAAAAAAGTAAATTTTTTATCGATAAATTGTATTTAATATGGGAAAATTGGTTTGAATGTAAATGAATTGAAAATGTTAAGAAAAAGATGCGAAAGTGAACAATACAGTAGCGCGGTGTTGAAAGAAAAACGATGAAAATGAACAAAACAAAATGAAATTGGATTGGTTTTTAACGAAATTGAGCTAAGCTTATGAGAATCAATGGGTGTTCAATGTGTAACGTTAAATGGATAATTTAACATGGAAAATAGACGATTTTATTGATAATCATTTACATGGCAAGTGAACATAAAATGGTAATCAATATATGGAATGCAAGGACATTGAACATTGTCGTTATGTGCTCCCTAAATCGATAACGAATATTATCAAGATTTTATTGATGTAATCCATTTTGGAAATTTAATTATGAATAATAATATCTCATTAATTCAACCATACGGGTAAATTGATTGGTTTCATATACAATATGAGATTCAATAGATTTTCACCTGTATGCAGGTGTTATTAAATCAATATCCTTATCATAATTGATTGGAATAATCTGAAGGTGAACTTTTAATATAGAAATTAACCTATTTTAGCTATAAATTATTTTCTCCTTGCATTTAATCTTTCTTCAACAAAAATCCAATGAAAACTAAAAGAATATACTGACAGTGGCGCTCACGGCTACAACGAATCATTTTAATCATATGAAATGAACAATTTATCCAGTAAATTAATCTTGCCAAGACTTCATCACATAAACTAGAAAATGTAAAGTAAATATCTAAATGGAAAGAAGTTACACGTTTTATGGGTTTCTCTTAGTCCACTGTAAAGAAAAATCTACTTAGCATCATAGCCATACGTATTTTCCGTAAATTTTCGTAGTGAAAGAGAGAGTGCTGGAAGTTTTCTTCACTTATATTTCTTTTATGTATAATTCTTATATAATGGGGAAAATGCAGTGTAGATAAAAAATCGTAAAGTAAAAGCAATGAGGATAAACTTCATTTTAATACACTTGAATAAGTTTGAAAATATCTTTTGTTCTTTTGGTACATAAAGTCGCAGGCAAATTGAAACAGAATGGGCGAAAAAGAAAAGTCTCCTATTTTATTTTATTTTTTTAGTTTCTCGGGGATATTGAATTTATGGGAAAGAATGGAAAAAATACCAAATACCGCTGTGTATGCTATTTATGTTATATATGATGGGTTATACAAGAACTAGATTCTCTTTCAATTTGATTCTAAAAACCATAGCTTATCGTAGTTGTCTATGTTTTTTTTTTTTGTTATTTAGGAATAACGGAATCGAGGAGGAAAAACCAAAAGTGGTTTATGTGGAAAAATAAGTAAGAAAGAAATAATAGAGGGACTTAAATGTCGTTGAAGAAAAAGAATTATATTGAATGGCTTCTTGAAAATGGTGTTTTGGTCCTATGACGAGTAATACGAATAGAATTATACTTTTGTGTCGTTGAAATGGAACCACAATTTTTAAGGCAACCCCGTGGAAAAGTCAAAGGAAGAAAATTATTTCAGTTGAGATGAGAATGTGTATGTGGGGGATCAAGTAAACTTACGGTGAAGTCAAATTGAGGAAAGATTAAAAGTTGTTACAACTGATATTGAATATTGCTTATCTTTTTACGTTACATCACTTTGAAGCTTTTGTTCCAACAGACTATTGCGAGAAAACTAAACCAAAGTGTCACATAGAACACACAATAGTGAAATCGAGTGTTGAATGTTCTTTTGTTGAATGCCATTGTAATTCATATTGTTATTTTATGCAAAAAAAAAAGAAAAGAAAATATATAAAAGATTACACTTGGCCATCAAGACTTAAGTGATGGACGATATGCGATATGAGGGGGGTGGACTAAAAGTAAGAAAGAGAAAATGTGGTACTTATAACGAGTGGCATATTAAGCTTACCGATTTCAAAATTGGCCTCTAGAATTTCATGGCGCTGAGACCATCGTCGGATCTCCTTTGTCGTTACGGAAGCATTGGATTGGAACGGAAAACACGCAGGAAGTGTAAAATTCGAATAAGAGAAAATTCATTCTATATGAAGCAATCAGATGGTTGTTTTTTATGCTTTCACTGTTTTTGCTTTCCTTTGGTTGATTCACATTGGATATGCATTTGGATTTAATGCCAGGTTTTAGTGATGAAAATTGTTGGATAATATGAAAATCATGAGAAAATATTTTTTATCAAATTCTGCTTTTTATGCCGAACGAAAATCTGTTTTTCGCATAGTTGAGTGTTTGGTAACATGCGCGCCATCAGATGAGGAACAAAACAGAAAAACAAAATTGGTATAGAAATGCCAAGAGAAAAAGAGATTTTGATGAAATTGCTTGGTTCGCCGAATTACGATGGATTTTCCACTTGAATCATTCAAGCGATTCCATTTTCATCTGAAAATTTTGATACGTTGATGAATTCTTTTACGCCTTTGCCTCTCTGGAACATCATGAGTAGTGGTTGAATGCAAACGAGAAGATGTTTTTGCTCGTAATTTTGGTTTTTCTATCCAGCAATCCCATTTTATTTGGATGAAACTTAGCACAAAATTGATGATAGATTATTTGTGAATAACTTGAATGAAAATATTCAACTGGCCTCTGAAATGTTAAAACGGTTTTATTCCTTGTTCCTTATGCGATGAAATGGAAGAAACAATTTTTTACTTCTTTATCGTTTGATATCATTCAATGTCAATTCAAATAATTTTGGTGTGTAATAACTTGAATTGATTTTGTTAAAATAAAAACTGAAAAACGAATAAAACGAGAATTTTATATTTCTTTGAATGGAAAATGTTTAAAAGTTTTTGCAACTGTGAATTTTCCATGAAGCAATGAATTTCTTTAGCAAATGTGTTGAGTGACAACCGTTACATTTTTTGGTAAAGGAATAGGTTTCCATCGTTCATACATAAACGACGGTGGAAAAGTTTTAATTTAATGCAACATTCATGCTTGCTAAACATCTCTGCCATGTTAAAATAAAAAAAAAAATTATTGGGTAATCGTGTTTGATGTCACTGCATTGAAATATTAAAGAGCAATATGAAATTAGTAGTAAATACGTGATGCAGTTTAAAGTGCTACTGTTGAATTTGATGAAATAAACATGATCACTATAGAAATGTTCAACTACTGTTGCTATTGTTGCATATATTTTGTGCTAATTGAATTTCTTGATGGTTTGATCTCATTAATTTATAGTTAATCAGAAAATTAATTAAAAATCCATTGAAACGATAGTTGACTTTTAGACAATAGAAGAGACCAAAATGAGTTATACGATGGTTATTACAGTCAGTCGATGATGAGATAGAACACGTTTAGAAATAAGTGAATGGCCCATAATGGAAAGTGTTAAATTAGTTTGTCATTGTTTTTAATCAAAAGATGAGTGTGCCATTGATGTACCACAAATTACTTTCATTTAGTCCATCATCTAGTTTATTGCATAAATATCATGATATTTTTGAAATTTCATAATATAAATTTACATACACTGCAGTGTTTAGTAGTTTGGTGGTGCAATTGACATCATCAAGTTGTCCATCATTGTTTTCTCTGTTACAGTTTTTCTGCATAAAACTGGGACATTGAAAATAACAATATTCTTGAAATTTTTCACTTTGCAATTGAAAGAAATTTTTATTTTTGTCATTCAACGACTTTAAATAAAAATAAATTCATAAAATTCATATTTAATGTTATACAATTAGTTTTATCCATTGGAATATTTATGTCAATTACTTTTTAATTATTCGTTATTCAGTTTTTATATTGAAACTCTCACCTAAGCACTTAAATGAATTGGAACAATCGAATGTAAAATTACATTTTCATAAAATTGCAATTTAAATGTAAATTAACAGATTTGCAAAAATAAAAATGAGAATAATAATTGACATGTTTCTGGAAATTGAGAAATAAATAAATTAATAATCTGTGATCTTTATTTCTAGCAGAATGGTAAATTGTGATGCGGTTATTTCATTCATTCAGGAATTGTAAATAAAATAAAGCGTTTTTGAAAATTGCATTTAAAATTGTATTACAATTTGCATTATATCTTTGATTGCATGTGAATTTAACCGCAGTTTTACCTGTTATAAGTTTGAACAAACGAAGGGTGTTGAATTGTATGAACACGGGGAGAGAAAATAATAAAAACTAACACGAGATGAGTAAATTGAAAGCAACAATTCGTTTGATTGTTATTTTTTTTTTGTATTATTGTGGTGTCGGTATTTAATTAAAGTCAAAGAGCAAATAGTAACACCTCGTTCGCTTTGGTAGCCGCAAATAAAAAGGTCCATCGTGTTTACATACAAAATGGAAAATTCAATGAAAATGTACTAATAATTTCATCCTGTTGAAATGGAACATTCAATAAAGAGCATTTTGTTTTGCTATTGATGGTAACTAAGTAAACAGTTAAATATAAGAAGCGAATGAACATTGATATTACTTTAATATTTATGGCAATTTTATCTTTGGCAGAAAAACAAACATTTCAATATTTTAGTATGACAAGAGAACTTTAGTGAATCAATTATCACCTTTCTTAAAACTTTTCTCTGCTTAGGATGTTGTACCTGGTAAATGGTAATATTCATCGTAACAGAAATCATTTATGTTTTCAGTTTATTTATAGACATCAACTGAATAATATAAAGAGTAAACGAATGAAAATGCATTTGAAAATAACTTGACTGTTGAGCCATGATAATATAAAACATTATCAATAGTTAATTTAAATTAGTGATGAAGGAATTAAATGATAAAATACGCGGAAACATCCCAGAGATTATTTCTGATATTCTCGCTGTATTGATCCTGCCAACTCCACAAAATGTAAATTTTACTGATTTTCAAATATGGGGGTTGTTTGTACATATCTATGGATCCAAGGCGTAATAACATCAGTATTATGTTGGATCCGCTGCCATATTAAAAGGCATCATTTAGCGAGTGTGAAACTGAAAAATTATGCAAATTAGATGTGCTTGTGGGGTAAGGGGGCCATGGATAAATTGTATGGTTATTTGAATCAACGAATATCGTTTAGGGATATTCCATATCTTTTGATTGAAACGATGTGCCTTATGATGCTTAAATTGTATATGAATTCTAACGGAGTATGTTGTGTATTTGGAAAACAACATCCGGTAGATTTTAAAATAAAAGGCAAAAAAAAAAAATGAAACGAACTGAAATTTGATTGCTTTTTACGCGAGATTTCATGTTATTTGCTGACACACACAGTATTTAACGAGAGATGCCAATAAAATTGAATTTAGAAACAAGAACACCAGGTGTTTTATTATAAATTCAAACGGTATGAGTGGTACATATGAAAGTTAATTAAAATTTTAAGAGACGTTTTATAAGTTTAAATCCCTTGAAATACTTGTTGTTTATCCAACGGGATTATCAATTTTAACAAATTACATATGTGTGACGTTTTAACTAAATCGAAAATCTGTTGGGATTGTTTATTTAATGAGTCAAAGCTTCGTGCAAATTTTTCGTCACCTTATCAGTGTAGGAGTGATTCGTGTGGAAGAACGATATTCAATTCGGATGGTGACCTGTTGATCTTGGCTTCAATACGTCTAGGAAAATTCATACCTTTTGTATGACCAATTCTTAACCGACGGTGAAGTAGGAGTCACGATTGATTCATTTGTCCAACGTTTCTAATTCGTATCGATTCATTGAGAAAAATGTTCTTTTTATTGTGAAATATTTATGATCCAATCAATAAGAATCACAATTTTATCATGATCACATATAACTTTTATTTAACTGCATGGTACTTAAATCGTATAAGATACATCAATAACAATTCTAATAATGATGTACATTCGAATTGGTAATGAAACGCGTCATAGGTACATTTAATCTAATGAAAATGCCATCTTATGGTCCATTATTAAGCAGTAAAAACTACGTGTATGCTGGTAGAATAAACTCTTCAATGGTTTGATATTTTTTATTTGCACCCCCTCACTGTATTGGTACGCATTATTGACACCATAAAAATCCAATATTGTAATTTCGATAAATTATATAAAGGCACATGGGCTTTCGTTCGCAGTTGTGCTCCAGTAGACTTTCTGTCGTTACTCATTTTCCATATATTGGCATAAGAGGAGCATTCAAGTTCGTTATTAAAATTTCTCTTATTTTTTGGAAAGGAAAATACTGAAATATTTAAATGCAACCGTAACTTATCTGCAATGAAGTCAAGTAGTCAAGTCCTTTCGTTCAAAATTTGAATAAAAGCGGCAAAAGAAGGAAAATATTGAACGAAAACGAAAATTTAAAGACCTCGTTTTCATTACATTGAAATTTGAAGATGGCAAAGTGTAATGTAAAAGTAAATTTGTTCAGATTTATTATCTGTTTCCCCAAAACAGTCAGTGATTGGGTATGAGTAGTATAGCGTAAAGGAAAACTGTGATTCATTTTGTTTCATATTTATTCTTTTCTTTTTGCACATTTTATTTCTTTTATGCTGGGGTTTCCTGATATAATAAAGTGTGTTGTAATACGCATCATAAAAAAGTTTATATGAAAACCCGTAAACTTGTGTTTAGTGATATTTTGTATACAGTTTTTCCCCATTGAAATAGAATAGCAGATCAGATGAGTGAAAAACGAACGATATTTTACAATTCATTTGGAATTTCTTATGTTATTTCCTTTGGTGAATGATACAAGAAAATTCGTCTTCTTCAAGTTGATATCTGGCCGTAACGAAGCACTGTTGAATGATATCAAATATAAATTTACTCGATATTCGTTACTGGATCTAATTTTGGTTGGGTACTGTAGACTGAATTTTTTGTTGAGTGCGGAATGCTTTAAATCCTTATTGAATTGATAACCAAGAAAAGGGTGACATTTCATCTTCAAGTTTATGGTTCATTCTTTGGCGTGATGGAATTCAATGATATACATCACATAAGAATCGAATAAACCCACAACCGTAGAGAGTTTGTCGTATTTCACTTTACGCATTTCCATTCGTTCAGATTCATTGAACTGTATTGCCAAAGTTACATGAAAAAAATTTGTTGTTGTGTTATGTGCAAGGAATATTTCGTTTAACGTATGAGAAAATACCTTACGTTATGGAAAAATAAACTCACATGTCACCGCATGTTTTTACCGCAAAGTTAATTTTTCATTAAATGAAACATTTTTTGTTGTTGATGTTGGACTTTTTATTTCTGCTCCTCATGAGTTGTAACATACCGTCTCTGCCAGAATGTTGTGACAATGAAGAGACATAGGACTAACGTTACACGATGGGGGTGGAAGTATGGAGAAAATCATGGAACAAAAAAAAGAAAACAAACATCAGCCGTCACCTTCTGGTGTAAAATGAAATGATGTGTTGAATTTTTCACCTTGTCGCACTTTTATTTTCATTCAATGTTTTTGATTAAATTTTATTGATTTTATTTTTCTTTCCTCTGGTTTGAACAAGAACCAAAATAAAAACATAAATAAGTCAACGTAAAAGTGGGGTGTCGTTTCGATATCGTCAGCATAATAATCTTGAAAAAAGCTTTCGATTTCATCTTTGATGACAAAACACGAGTACAAATGAGAAGAATGGATACACATTATAATGATCTGATGTTTATGTGATTCTTCAAGACTCCATTCGATATTTTATGTTTTACAGTTGTTTCAGTGGCAGATACCATCAGAGAAAATTAAAGAAATAAAACGAATTGAGAGTGATTTAATTTCATGTTGAATGATTGAACTGTGAAACGTAAGGGTGGCGTTAAAACGACCATAATTGATTAACGATCAAACTTAAACCGTTAGTGTGAGGTGAATCAATAGTGCTATTGATTAATTAAATAATAAAGCGAAAGCTAAAAGTAAAAAAAAGAAACAAAAGAGGATTATTGTGGGTGGTACAAATAAATCAGAATGTTAGCATGTGTTTGTCGTCCGGTAACGGGAAAATTACCATCAACTCATTCATCACAGATGCCGTATAAAGCATCACGTTCAGTGGCACCGATTGTTGTTACATGTGAACCACGAATTGCATCAAACAACAATATAAATGGTATTGCCAACAAGAATGTACCACCAACAGAAGAAAAGGTATTTTCACTATTTAACATTGTCCAATAATAAAAATTCTAAAAATTATTAATTAATTCTTTTACGCTATTCAAATAGATTACAAATATTCACCATTTATTATTTACTAGAACAAATGGAAATACAAGTATTTGTTTTAATTGATGTTAATTGAATTTTATCTCGTGTGGTTATGATTTATGATGCATGATTGCCATATTGATAGATTTCGTATTTCGAATTGTTTATTTTCTATTTTTATTTTAATCCATGATGCATGATATCTTTTTGTATTATATGCACAATATGGATACTTGAATTGAATGATGATGATGATGATGATGCTGGGGTGTACAAAATTTGTACAGAATGAGGAAGCTGCTGAATAAATTTATATTTGTGATAAGTTTGAAAGCACGTAGTCAACATAAACATTGTTGACCGATCCATAATTGAAAAGTGTTATAATATTTTATGCGCTAGTTTTACCATCAAACATATCCATAATACTCTTTTCATTATTTGTATATCAATATAATTTACCAGCGATTGTATACTTTATATTGTTGTTGTTATTTTGTTCTGACTCTCTCTCTCTCTCTTATCCATACGTTATTGTATACATATTGTCTGTTGAAAATGTATGTTATGTTTGTTAGCAAATACCATCATTTTTACCGTTTTCTCTCTATATGAGATTCGGGATTTTATGATAAATGATAGAATACTTTGGCTTTCCATAAAACATTGAACATGACTGACAATGAGATGATAAATTTTTTTTTCAAGTTATCTGAATATTCAATAACGGAATGAGGGATTCCATGTTGATGTATTCTGTCTACTTAATTTTTATGTTTGACCAAAATTTTCTCCAAATATTGAAATTGTTATTATTTTTTGTTTCTGTCCTATAAACTGTTTTAATAAAACGTATGAAATTCCATCATTTTTTGTGACTAAAATAGGGTAAGAGAACGTTAGTTTTTATTTTTGTGTAAAAGAGAATATTGTATATGAACATTGCTGTATGAATATGAGAACAATAAGTTCACATATTATATGAAATCATTATTAACGATTATGTTAAAATCCTGAATTGAATAAAAAAGCACATTGTAATATGGTGAGTGAGAAAGCAGAAAGGGCAAACGCCAGGAGTATACACAATGTTCATAATTTACATTCTTCGCACAGGTGAAAATGAAGTCATGCAAAGGACTTTAGAAATTGTGGCACACCTCATTTACAATGGAATTCTTTTTTATCGAGTTAAAACGAGCACAAAAATATGAAAATTTCAATTCATAATTTTATGTTACAATATAATAGCGTAGACAAATAAATATGTGTATGGATGAAAGTTCATAACTGCATTTATGTCGACACGTTAGCAGGAAGTTATGTGTTAAACCGACACCCATTTCTATTTCATAGTAGTAATTCTGTTTCCTGTATGTAATACTGCAAATGAATCATTTCAAATTCATATGTTATTTGAGTGTGAATTACCTGCATTAGATGATCGTATACATTCAGTATATTGTAGTGAACTTAATAAAGTATAAACGTAAAGAAAAACCCCAATTCCTTTAAATTCCATTTACCAAGAATCATAAATCGTTGATGTGGATAACGAATAATGATACATTTTTTATAGTATGAATTTCCATGGATTATACGTAACATGTTATCATTTTTAAGTATGATATGTTTCATAAAATCAACCATTGCCAGTCAACCCTTAAAATGCACAGTCAAATTTTTTTACTGGTGTGGCCACACCAACGAAATAAAAAGAGACGAAATACTGAAGCAACATAATAAAACATAAGCCAAACATAGTAAATAAATTTTCCTCACTTTTGGATGTCAGTGTTACACCTTCGTCATTAGGGTTAGTGATACATGTGTTGGAGCCATTTCTCTCAGATTTCATGCAAAAGAATGCTAAAATTGTGGTAAATGAACCCAACCATTTGGGCAATTTTTTCTTGCATCTGCTGATATACAATTCAGCAGTCAAAGATTATAACAAAAGTTTACTCCTTCATGTTCAATTGTTAGTTGTGTGCTGCAAAGGTTCCCCAACAGAAATACAGAAAATATCAGAGTCATCATCATAATTCTACAATAATATTCATCATTATGTCAGAACATTATGTTGCTGTTTCTTTCACTCGGTTACTTTGGACTCTGTTATATGTTGTGGCTCATATGAACTTCACAATATTATTATATTTAATTTTTTATTTGCATGACTTATGAAAATTCGTTCAGTCGTATATTTTTGGTTTTTATTTGAGTCTCAGAGCTTATGAAATGAAATGAAAACAGGGAATTATGTTTCAGTTAAATGGTCACATATGCGATAATGTATGAAATGAATGAAAAAATAACCTATAGAAAAGAAATGCGTAATCAACTATGGTAGATTTGGTTTTATTTCACTGAGCTGTAAACGACTGTCAGCTCAGTTTGTAGTGTTTCGTTTTTTGTGATTTTTCTTATAATTTTCCTTATTTTTTAACTATGTGGAAAAACTTGAAGTATTATAAAACAGCGAGTGCTTGGTTAAATCTTTCAAAGTGATCCATAAAACGTTTCATGTTCTGACAGAATTTACGGTATTAATTTTCATGTACAAAGCTTTTTTCTTACTTTGTTTTGGTTTTGCTATGTTTGAGGCAAAGAAAGAAACAAAAGCTGTTTCCCTTGTATTTTCATGTACAAAGTTATGCTATTAATAAAGTTTATTAAACAATGTTTAATCATCATAACTCGAGAAGTACTTAATGAATCAATATGGATCTCAACCATTGTTTTCACTTCTAATATTCCACAATTTATAATCAAAATGATTGTGGCCTACTTAATTAAATGAATCCTTCAGAATCGGTACCATTCAACCTCAATAGGTTTCGGGTAGGAAAATTTTATTTTCTTTCTTCGTTTTTATGTGGCACAATGAGAGAGGGAAAATGAAACGTAAATGTAAATTATCGTAATCAAATGTCTTAGGCATAATATTGAAAGTGAATAAACATAAATTGTGTTCGTGTCGATTACTCATTTTAGTGGTTTTCATAGATTCATTAAATGTGTACTGTTTTCGTATATTAGAATTAATACCACCAGAATATGTTGATGTTCATTTAGTGTGTGGAAGGAAATTCATTTACTATTGACGGATAATTGGTTTTCTTACAATAATGTCCTAAGCTCATCGGTCGTTAAGTGGAAGGGATAAAGTGGCCTGATGTTCTTAATACATTACATCAATGTGTGTTAATACAAAGCTTAACTGAAAATTTTATTCAAGTGAAATGAGAGCCCACGAAACAATGAAAATTTATCCATTGGACATCTACAGTTTGTTGTTGTTATTATTTTTCTACATTGTTTCATTCATTTTATCGTAAAAACACGCACATGTCCACATTGGATCTGGTAAAACCGAAAGGATCGACTAAGAAGAATGAAGTGCGAGTTAATCAATATTAATGGTGTAAAGCAACTGGCTCTGATAAGGATGAGAACTCCATATTCAACACATATTATCACTTTAACTCCGGTTTCTGGGGGTGGCACTTTGATCCGGAAATTTCGGTGGACATCCCTTTAATGTCTTCGCTTCCCGCCACAATCATCCCTTTCTTAAAGTTTTGTGATTTCATCAGTATTTCGGTTTTTATTTTTTATTTTTTTTCAGTTTGCTTCTATAACCCTCAAAATCGATTCTGTTTACTTGGCTAATGCATGAAAAACTGTTACTAGTTGTATTCGTTATCAATAGAACGGTGAGCCTATTTTAGAAGAAGGGCATTAAGAATTCTTTTCTCAAGGCAAGAACATTATGTTGACACCATCACGAACAACATAACATTATACATTTATGTTCGGATACCAATGATTTTTAGGGGCATTTTATTATCTTTCACACTTTTATCAATCAGACCATTTGGATGCTTTTGCTATTCCTATTCACACATTGTTAAGTGTTAGTGCAAAAAAAAAAAAGACAAAGTGACACGTAAAGTTTTGATGTGCTTTTTTAGAGGGATTCATCCCTAATAGATTGTTTTCATTTTAGCCAACCATTCTATGCCGTGGCATTATCAAATACAATATTGATAATGACATTGAGGTTTTTATCTAAAATCAATAGTTATTTATGAATTTTATTGATTCCCATATTAGTATTTTACTTCTTTTTCACGTTTATTTTTATGCTGTGAATGTAATTCATATTCGTTTATTGCCATGTTTAGAGTTCATTAAATATTAATTTACCTAAATTGAAGATTATTGTAATTTGGTTACAGTTAAAATGGTTTAACTTATTAAAATGTTTGATTTTATAATTTCAGACGCCCGGAAGGCCAACAGCTGCCGAGCTAAGGGCAATGGCATTGAGACAACAGCAGCAAATTGATTCACAGCATCAGGTAAATATTTGATTTTTCAATTAAAACTAGGAACAAGTTAATAAATAAACAAATTAGATTTAAATTTGAAGGGGCGAAATATGTAATGAATTTTTCAATTTGTAATGTTACAGCTGTTGGCGGCTAAAGAGCAACGATTGAGATTTTTAAAGACACAAGAGGCTCGTGGTGCGGCCGCCGCTGCTGAAGGTGAACGTCTTAGGCGATTACGTGAACGTGTTGAGGCACAAGAATCGAAATTGAGACGTTTAAGAGCATTACGGGGACAGGTGGATTTGCAAAAAACATACAATGTGACACTGAGTAAGTACATCACGTATTATGTTCTTATATTCTATAATTTTTATTCTGCGCTTTGTGTCATCGAACAGTATGACCTAACACTAATTCTTATTAAATGCTCAGCGGTAGTAAATTCAATAGAAGAATAATATCTAATAGAGTTCTTTAGTTGGCCAATTCATTCGTCGGTGATGATGAGACCATTGAACTCCGTCATTGAAGTAATTAATTGATGAAATTAACTTAAACGTTAAAACTTCTATCGTATTGTATTTGGTAAATGAATAGAACATATTACATAACTTCGTCTTTATTACTGACCGTTGAAATTTTAGTTTTTTTCTTTATGGATTTAAAGTTTTCTTCAACGTTCACGTAATGGATTTGTAATTTTCTCAATAAATAATTGGTCACAAAAGACTATAATATATTTTTGTTTTCGGGTGAAGACCGGGCTATTGTACTGAAAATCAGGTGTTAAATAATCCAATCCACCGTTTTCACATAATTCCGAGAGGTGTTAATTTTTGTTTTATTTTTTTGCAAATTACACAAAATTCTTTTTATTTCACGTTTCTTTTAAAAGAATCTTATTTAATTGGATTTTTTTTTCGGTATTTGCCAGAGATTAGAAGTAAATTTATATGAAATGAAGAGGCAAGAAAAAAATTCAGAAATTTTCGTTCAGGTAGATCCATTGAATTGGATTAGTTTTATCTGGTATTACCGTGTGGTTTACAATGAAGTAACTGTGGCGGTATTTTATTTTAAATGAATACCTTTACCAAAAGCTTCAACGAGTATGGATTTACTTGATGTAAATTTTGTTATTTTCGGTATTACTTGCTTTTGTGTGGTACTAAGAATAATAATCTTTATTATTATATTTTTATTATGTTAAGTTAGTAAAGAAAAGAAAAAAAAAATAACAAACGCCCCGGCGTTTTAATGTTTCATTATTTTTTGCTGGATTTAAACATTTATCTCTTGTGAAACATAACAAAAAATCGAAATATTTAGTTCCAAGCAAATTTTAATAAGAACAACAAAAAAAAATTCGCGTGATGATTGTACTGAAAAGTTGTAAAACAAAAACAGAAAATTATTTAATCAATATAGAGGCAATAATTGTCGAATTCCTGATGTAATGAGATGAATTTGTTTTGTACACGGATTTCCATTATTTGGACCAATTTTAATTCGAATTATTTTTGTTTCGGGGAGTGAAATTAAAAAGATTAATGAGCCATACCATCTTGGATCATTTCGATTCGGACAGTTCCAAATGGATCATGGAATTATGTTTTGCAACCATTTTTGGACACAAATGGCCAATGTATTTTCTCCTGTAATACTCTTTCAACGGCATAGAATGATCACATCGCGTTTTACATGTAATTGAAGAACAAATGATTCGAATTATGTAATAAATGGCCACAAATTCAGTAGGACATTAAAAGTAAATGAGTCATTTCAATACAAAGAAATGGTTGCCTTTAAAAAAGAAGTACACGAATTTTTGTGAAAAAAAAAAACGAACAGTTTTTATTCGGTTAATGAGACTAAGGAATGAAAAACCTAAAATGAAATTACTCGTTTATACTGGGAGCCATTGTATGATGAGGGTGGTTGACTAATTGCATGAAATGATACGACCGAGTACAGACGTAAGACAGACATTGATATCATCAGCTGCCAAATGTGAAGTATAAAATTTTGTGTGACATTTTATTAAAACTAATATATCACCACCTCGATGTTGTAGTTGGATACTTGAATTTCAAACGGCAATGTATCAAACGTGCCAGATTCGTTGACATTGGATCATTAGAAGATTCTACAGGATCTGAAAAGCGTATCAACTAAATTGCATTAAAACGGTATTCTTTAAAGTTATAGAATGAAAACGGTTCTTTTCATTGGTTTTGGGAAAAAGGAAGACAGAAATAAAGTTTCATTCAAGAAATGAAAACTCACATCTTGAATTGTATTCTGATGGACTTGGCGGTGACACGTAAAAGTTAACCGAGAATTTTTTTGCTCATTTTCTTTCATAAGAAAAGAGCATTAGCAGAAACGAAAGCACAGGGTCACACCATTCACCCAATGAGATTGTATTCAACTATATTCTTCATGTATCTTTGTGTCATTATATAATCCATAGTAGTGGAGAGAGCGAATTATTAGCGAAACTTAAGTAGTAGAAAGACGTTCAAATTGTAATTTTTTGCTATTTCTCAAGTTAACCATTGAGTTGAGATTTAACTGTAGAGGATTATATGAAATTGAGATTGTTGAAGAAAAATCAAGAATAAGTACACTATACTTTCAAATATAGTATATTACTTATAGCGGCCAATGTAAGGGTAGCTGCATTGAGTGGGGATAACTTCAACGAGCTTTAGCGAGTTGAGGTTAACCACGAAATGAAGCTATACTTGGCTGCTATAAGTCAACATTTTATTCCCAATTGAGGGGAAAAGCTACGCTTCAGCCTATGTGAGCTTCAAGGTTTATATGACGAATAGATTTATATCGTGTATCGTCGGATGGTTCTGTTGTGGTAAAATACTTTACCTTATTAGCCGAAGAAGTTTTGCGATAATATTTGTATGGGAATTTAGTAACATCAGTGGAGAAACGTGATTTTCGTGTCCACTCAAATGTATGGAAAAGCCGAAGTTTTTCCCCTCAATTGTGAATAAAGAATATTATCGAATTAAATGTATTTTAGCCATGACAAAGTTACAGTTAAAACTTATTCACTCCTCTTTTATTATCCTTAAATGTGTCTAATCGGTTTACTTATTCGATGTGTTCATACTTATTTCATTCGGTTTGGTTCTTATGATGTAATTTTGGTTCTTTTTACAACTGGAATTGAAGCTGAAAGAAATTCGCTGTATCATTTGAATGGTTGGTAAACGCGCAATTCTAAGTAGAGATTTGTTATTAGGAATGCCAAAACATTTGATTGATTTCAATTTGATCTGGTTACGATTTGAATGAAGCATATCGGTTCGACATTATTATGACTAATGAATACATTTAATAGTAACGATTAACCGTGAATTTCAACATTAAAATTAAATTCGATTTCATCACATTGCTCTGGTTAGTTGATGGGGGATGCTAGTTATATTTATCCGTTTTTTTTTTGTTACTGAGCCATTCATTAAACCAACGGTGCAAAACTGTCGAGATTCATTCGGCTTTGGTTTTACATTAATTCATTTTGACGGTCAACGGTATGAAACCTTAAACGACTTACATCACGTCACGAATTCGTCAACGAGATATTCATTACACACTTCAGCGGACCGGAAGATGGACTATTAATCTGACAAGTTGGATTATCCACTAAAGTGGATGATGTCCATAAAGTCCAAATATCTGTATGTGTGGGATTGGTAGAACTTAATGGAGTTTTTTGTACATCATAGTCTAAATAAGATTAAAGTCAATTTTAAATGCAAATTTACTTAAAACATTCATGCAATTATTCAACAAAATACTTAAAGCGCTTATTACTTTAGACAAAAGCAATAAAATAATTTCAATTTCAATGCGATTTAAATTCACTAAATGTATTCCAATTCAAGTACAATTTACATAAGACATCAATTTTAATTCAAGAAATTCGATTTGTAATGGAAGAGAAGTACCTTGATTTGATAATTCTTGAAGAGCGACTCTTCAAAAAGAATTAAAAAATCTTATAATTTGTTGTTTTTCTTACTTATTTAATGTTTTCAATGGCATGTTGTGATGTTGCAATTTAATCGGATTAAATATCATATTTAAATGATAATCATCCCAAAGAAAAATAAAATAAAAATAAAAGAATTCCGAGTGTGCGGTCAAAAGATCTTGTATTCTGAGTGTTCTTCTAAATCTTATTCAATATCATTAAGACGATGTGTTACACTGGTACATCCAATGTTGAATTGCAGTAATTCTAGCAAGACAACGGATTATTTCGATTCAATTACACTTTAAATCTGGACTAATATGGGGGGGAAATATAAGATAATTTCCGTTTGCTTACATGTAACGTGACTCTATGATGCCATAATTAATAAATTGATGTTCGTGATGTATTGTTATTCGAATGGCTTTATTTTTGCTCAACAATTGTGGTATTTCTGAAATTACTCAGCGCCAATCGATATCGTAATTTATCGGCATTTCAGCATAGAATACAATTGATATTGGTTTGCCCTGTGTGTCTGTCTCTTCCAGAGATTCAATGTGCAGAGTCTAACTGCGGTTATGTAAGCCATGGATATTGCAAATTTTTTTGTGAATATTTCTTAATGTTTTTCGATATTAAAATATGCGAATTATTTTACTTTTGGCCGCTTTATGAAATATTCGCGTAAAAATCATATAAGCGTTTCTGTATTTTATACTTTCCTCTATGTAAGTGAAGCCGTGAATGAATAAAATAATGCGGCCATTTCTTATAATTAAGGAGATTATGTTGTAGACTTTTTTTTCTGATTATTATTTTTTAACTAAAATTCCACAACTCGTCGATTACATAAGCACGGGGCATTTCTGCTGTTTTACTTCATTGAACTAAATGACGCGAAGAGGTAATTTTAATTTCGTTACTTTAAAAATTTGCGAGACATACGAAGGCCAACAAAATTTTCTCCTAGGCTGTGGCACAACGTAAAAAGGTCGATGGCTTTGACGGGTATAATTCTGTCCGTAAGATTATATTCGTTGTTGTTATTCTTCATATAAAAAATAAGTGAAAAAATTCGTACTTTTTTTTCTCTTCTGCTGTATGATCCATTCAATTGAACATTTTAATATTGAAAAGCAACAAAATAAGAAAAAAAAACCGTTGAAATTCGCTTAACTTTTTTTTAATGCATTGAACATGGTTTTGAGTTAAAATTGCAGACGAAAAAAGTATATAAAATAAATGAAAACAAACCAGCCAACATAAAGACAAGAATAACTGGCACATTTTAGCATACAATTGATTTTAATGGCAACATAATTATGCTGATCACTGTTAAATAAGTCCAATGGATAAACACGATCCCTAAAAATTTCGTATTAAATATGTAGAAATTCAATGTATCGCGTTCCCATTAACAAGCAATTTTTAATTAAATTATTCCAATGGAACTAACCTAAAGAAGAAGAAAAACTAAAATACAGCAAACCACAATCAGCATTTTTATTACTTAAGTATTCGCATGATCATACGATAATACCGTCTAAGATAATTACAGTCAATAATCAGTGATTGCATACAGTTTCATTGAATTATTTTAAATTTTAAACCGAAATGTGTACTCGTTCATATTAATATGATACTGATATGTGGTGATACAAGAACATGAAATTAATGTATTAATTATTAAAAGTATATTGTCTTATGGATTATAAGTTATGAAAATGATCTAAGTATAAAGACAACGACGGCACATATGTATGGCTTCTTTAATTAGAATTTTTCTGTTTCTTTTTAATTTTGGTATTCAATTACCAACAGACATTGTTAAAATACAACGAAAATGAAACAGAGAAGAATTATAAATGGGGTGAAGTTCGTTGAGATATAGGCATGATGAATCCTTTTAAGTGTTGATTAAACAAATGAATGACGAGCACAAGACAATTAAAATTCTCTAATCCAGGTGAACTTGTCATAGGTGAGTCACCGACCTCTATTTTATATCATTTGAAATTGTTATAATTTCTTTTATTCTGTTTAATATGAAAAAATATCTGTAAGTTTCATGCTCCAAATACATAACAAATCAATAAAACTTTCATAGTTTCATTTGATAGGGATTTTCTTAAAAATATTCATCATTTTGATGTATAATTCTGTCTCAATTGTGCATCAAAGAAACGAAGTTAGATAGAGGTACTCAAACAATAACAATTGTCATACGTATTATTATTTGTTATATGCTTTACTTAATATAAACTGCACAGTGAAAATGCATAAAATTTTCATATATCGCATTGGATAGAGAGACAGAAACAAAACTAACCTGACTTTTCAATTTGTATTTCTCTTCCTATTGTCTTTGGTACAGTGTTTACCAACGAAGACATCAAATATTGTGCAAAAAATTCTCATTCATGCTTAAATGTCATCATTCATATGAATTGTTAATAATTCTTTTTTGATTCGTTGAAGTAGCTGTTAACAGTTTTTATTTTTCTGTTCATAATCAAAACAATCATTTCATATTTTGCACGTTTTGACACAATAGAATGGCAGATTTTTCCTAGTTTCATATTCAATAGTAGTGTATGAATTTTATCTTTCACCATTTTGAAGACATGCATGAATTAATGATTGATGTTGATGACAAACAGAAATACAATGTGTTTATTATGTACCCAACTGTAATGATATTATACGAGATGCATTTTCTTTCAAGTGTTAGTTTTTTTCTGTTATTCACCATTTAGTTGATGGTGTTAAGTCAATTCAATTGCAAACAAAATTTTCAAGTGAAGTGGAAATAAACTTAAAAACGAAAATGTTAAACTTTTATCAAACATCACACCAAAATGAGAATTTAATGGAAAATTTCGTTCAATTTTTATTCCATTATTATCGGATAATCCGTTGAGGAAAAAAATCATTTAGTTTAGAGTGGAAAAGAACTTAAGCCAATTTGATGTGGTTAGGTGAGAGATTACATTTGTTTGTATTTCGTTATGTTTTTCTATTTATTCTTCGTCAGTGTTCAGAACCATTAAGGGATAACCTTGCAACATCACTGTAATAGATTGACAGCAATTGTGATATAAGCTAAACGGACATTCACTAGCTTTCCTATTTGTGTTAATGTGGGCAAAATACTGAGGAAAAAATCGGTTCTGCATGTGTGGATTGATTATAAGAGGGATGATACGGTTACAGGCATTTTCCTCTTTTGCATAACAATGATGTGAATGGAACCAAGCATAACACACATAAACCACTCACTTATTATTAGTGGAGACATCAGCACAATAGTATAGCTTCTGGTGGAATTATTGCCAATCTCTAACGAATGAATATTTCTGACAACATTAATTTCTAGAAAGTAATTTGATTTCCAGACACACACATACACATGCTACATGTTAAACTGGATAAAAATCAAAATTAAATTATTTATTATCTGATGAACATAATTCATAAATTAAATCAGCTAATGATTAGCTCATATCTTCTTATCCATTAAAATTTATTTATGGATTAACTAAGACGAATTCATAATGAATTTTCATGATAAATGAGAAAATTCAATTAGCTTTAGTCAAATGTATCAAATTGGCTCATAAGATAATCAATTTTTTTCTTTTTTAAATTTAATATTTGCAATATCATTACAAGAATCTGTATTACAGATAATAAAAGTGTAATGTGAGTTAAATTGAAAATGTACACGAGTTTAAGTTTCATATTAAAAAATATTGATGTGTATTGTAAATGGAATATGTAATTTATAAAATTTGAATTGATTTCAATATGAAAAGATGTGGAAGGAAGTTGATATTGCATTTTTATTATGATCGTAAATTCCTGCTTTTCAATGAAAGTGATTGCACATTTTAATTTTCTCTCATCATTCTAATCGAATAGAATTCACAGTAAAAAGTTTATAACTACGTTTATATTTTTTTTTGCTTTCATTCATAATATAAATTCAATGAATAGTTTCGTTCTTTATCAGTCAATATTGATAATAAGATTGAAATGAGACTTCCAGTTGATAAAAAAAAGGAAAATATGAAACTGGAAAATGGTATTCAGATGAATAAGATTACAAGAAAGATCTGTACCAAGGAAATACGTACGGCAATGAAAACAACATGAATCTCCGGTTTAGAAGAATCAGCAACAGCAGTTAAGTTGCTTTACGGTTACGGTAGTTGATAGTTTTCCCATTGGATGAGTTTTGTAAAAGAGAATTGGGTTTTACTTTTATTTCTTTTTTTTTGTGTATACTTTCCTACTATCTGTGGCCGGATAAAAATGAATCAGCAGGTCTCCATTATTTAGTTGAAATCGTATTTTATGAAGAATATCCCGTAGTTAATATCCCCTCTATAGTTCTGTCTCATTTTTTTTTTGTGCTATTTTACGTCAGTGAATTATGGGTATTCATTGTAGCGAATAAAATAAAAAAAAAAGAGAAAAAAATAAAATACTTTAACCTATGACCAGAGAATTTTCCACCTGGGATAGAAGGCAATCTGTGGGGAGATATGAACATTGAGAAACTAAATAAACTCCAACCATTTGGGTTGAATCCGGCCTCCGGGTCTAATAGACGGGAAATGATTAAGCGGTAAACGAGGTGAAATTGTGAAATTACAAATAATGATTTCATATTGTCACGAATAAAAAGTGTAGAAATAGAACAACCAAACTGCCAGAAAGTAAAAAAAAAAAAGAAACACACAAAAAATGTAAAGCAATCATTGAATGGACACATACAATAGATGGAAAATGTAATTTGATTTTATGCTTTTGACCAGAATAACCATTATTTGATAATAGTTAATCGGAAGGTATCCCTTAGCCAGGATCAATTTCCTGTATTTTCTATGAAAATTCAGTGGCAATTTAGTCAGACAATCATTATATAAAATGATTTCTTTGTTTATTTCGACTGACTGCTGTTGCTGCTGATTTTGGTTCTCCGTTAATTTTAGCTCCCTCCTCCCCCATATTAAATAATGAACGTGGTTCATATCGCTAACGGTTACTGGTATCCATCCATTCATCTGATATACAGTAGATCGTTTTACCGGTGTTGACTTATGCTAAACAAATCACTTTTCAATGTAAATAAAATAACAAAACATTTTGAATTTTATTGTATCAAATTTACCATAAAATATATCATAAATGGGGATCGAGTACTTATTTAACCTTCTCAAATAACATTTTTCTAGAGAACAATTGATTAACCCCAACGAATTACAATTTAACATACCATCTCACATGGGATGATGGATTTAAATAAGTTTCTTATGATAAAAGGATTCAATCACCTTATTTAAATGGTTCGATTGAATACGGTCTGGTCCCAATAGAACATAAAATACATTATGAATCCTTAAATGGTTTACATAACAGTATTTTAAATATGAAACCGGTTGAGTTGTTTCGATTATTTGCCGTGAATAAAAACATATAACAATGAAGATATCCCAATATATACGATTGTTGTTGGATGGTTCATATTTATATGTGTACAAATTACGAATGTGATCCAATCTATTGGATCTAAATGTGTCTGTATTGTGTACCATCTGTGGTAGGAGATGAATAAAGGATTTTATATTTCAAACTTGTCATATTTCTTATACGACTGACTGAATTGTACATATTGGTAAATGCCACCAGAAATGGAAAATCCGCAAAAGGAATTTAAAAGTATCCAGAATTATATTCCAGTCACATATGAATATGAAAATATTTAACTTCCTTAAAGGGATTGTGAGGAAAATAAAATGTTCTTGGTCACACAAAAAAGCCCTGATTTTTAGCCACAATGCCAACAGTGTCATTTCGCCACCCCCAAACATACAGATGAATAATATAAAATCATCATATCATATTTTGCTTTAACATAAAACTTTATTTGCCAGAGACTAAAAAATGAAAAAGAGAAACACATTTTATGATATCATATTGTACATATGTGAACAATAGATGAGTTTTGATCTGGTAAAAATATACGAAACTAAATTTTTTTATACTTTAACCCGATTTAATGTTACAAAAAGAATAATATTCGAGACACAAGAGATACAACATATTGAATTAAATGATAATGTTAAAGGTGCAATGAACCCAAATAATGAGAAATGAAAAACGTTTATTGTTAATTTCAATACATTTGACTCAAAAAAAAAAAAGAAAATGAATTTTTAAAATAAGAAAATTGACCCCATTGGATGATTATATTTTTCAGTTGAAATAAACGATATTGTAATAATCAAAATGTGAAACGGAAATTAATAGCTTTAAATAACTCGTGGCGAATTGTGAAGGCGTTATTCGTAAATCCACCTTCAATTGTTATTTGGCGATCATAATGATGGTACGGTCGTTACATTTTATCCTAATGATTGAAAGTGTGATTCAACAAAGTTACCAACTAAAGGACTGGATATCTCATTGGATAATGGGCTTTAGTATTTTGGCCCACGTTGTCTAACCCCAAACAGCTTAACAGCCTCTCATCCATTGAAATTATTATTTAGATTTAATAATCAATGACGGGTGTTACACATTGAAATCCGTGAATTCAATTTTTTTTCTTTCATTTTGCAATTTTTTCTGTTTATAATAGAATTCCAGTTGGTTAAGCCCCCCAAGAAAAAGAAACGTTAGAAAACATTCAATGAGAAAAACGGGTGTCAATTTAATTGAATTTATTCAATATTAAAATTTTCCATTAGGCGCGTGATTCTGTTAACATGAAAATATTGTTTTTTTGGTAATAAAGAAACTTTAGCGCCCAATATAAAGAGACAACAAAATGATATAAAGCAGATGGTGTTTGTATGAAACCGATTTGTTTAAATTACAATGGAATTATATTATCCTCATTGTACGATCTACTTAATTTATGTAATTGGTTAAAGCGACAAAATATTTTGGACGAAGGCTTGCTTAACGCACTGAGTTAAATAGAATTAACAAAGTGTGAGAGAGAGAAGGAGAGTGCGAAAAAATCCATCTATTTAGGATTATGTTAAACAAGTTGATTAAATGAATTATTCACAGCCATCGTTGGATTGATAATGATGAATGGTAACATATACATAACACATAAATGTCAACTGTTCAGGTTCAAAAATGCTGTGTGTCTTGAGCTTATTATTCTTGTTTAGAAATGAATGACATGGAGGTGTTGTTTAATTGTAATTCATTATGCCATTCAAAAAACTGTGTTTTAGCTTAAGCGGTATGTTACTTACGTATAGAGTTTTATCAACTAAATGTTCCAATGAAACTTGTCGGATTTGTTGTGTGATTGTAAAGCAAATTTTAAAGTTATGTAAATTCATTGAAAGATTTTTACCTAAGAAAAAGTGGAATAAGCTTATGTAAATTTACTAAAAGATTAATGCTATTAAAACAAGGGATGACGAAAAATAGTCATTGTATGTGTGGAAAATTAAATTTTATTTTAATATTTGTTAGATTGGTTAACACCAACTTATCCTTCTGTTCAGTAAGTTAAATACATTGAAAGAATATGTAAAGAATACTTGTTAAATCGATGTTCAATGTTGACCCCCCTGAAGGCAACCAAAGAATTCTTACCTTAACCATTTTCATATTGTTGCTCCACAGTGGGTGGAACAAAGAGTAAACGATTGTGACTCGTAATTTTACTAGAAATGTATGATAGGCAAAACCGAAAGGAATGAACTCCGGATATAATAATAGTCAACATTTTGATATTTAACATGAATTTAGAAAATGATAGAATATTTGATATGAATGTTTAAAACTGTAATGGATTAGAACATAAATCATATTTTATGATTAATGTTGTGCTGATTGAAGTGGCATGTAAATGGATATGTGGGTTGGAGTTTATCATCACAAAAAGGGTTTTAGTGTGAGTTTTGAAAAAGGATTCTGTCAAATGTGCATTCCAATTAATTATTTGTGAGTTCATATCAATTCATTGTGTGCAATTTTGGGGATCATTTAATTATATTGTTAAACCATTTTACTTGACTATCCATTTATGGTCGGATTATACGTTTACTTATTATGTTTATCTATTTAATACCAGATATTGTATGACTCTATCGAATTGTGAAATAGTTTGGATGAATGTCAGAGTTTTATACTCGATAATCAGCAAGTAACACAATATCCAGAGAATAGAATTGTTCGTAATCATTTAAATTACATTATCATTTACAAAAGCACAAGGCAAACAGACATGTTATTTGACAATATTCATTAGCATATAATGCTGATTATGTGTTATAGCACATACAACAAAGTATTATAATTTACAAATGCCCTATAAACATCAAATTGCAACATATCGGATGTGTGAATTTCACAACTAAAAATTCATTTCATTTATTTGTAATTTTGCAAATTGTAATTCTCAATTACTTGATTCACACTCTCTTGACTTTACTATGTAGTGTTAAGATACATTCTCGATTTACCAAAGGAATTTTTTTTTTCAAATTTTCTAGAGGAAACTCTGGTTTTTTTCCCAATCTATTTGTTTTGTAAATGAGTCACAATAAAACCTCATTAGAAATTCCATATTATTGTTAGTAAATAACTTTTCTTTTGCATTATCAAGTCTCGATGTCACGTTGAGTTCATATGGTATTTTTTTTTAACAACGGAGGAAAATTAATATGAGTAGAAACAGCAAAAATATAAAATTCCAATTTAAAATTTTAAGGCAAATGATATCGGGATTGTGTAATGGAACATGATGCTGTATTTTAATGATTGAAATAACAAAATATTTTATATTTTCCTTTATAACTTTCATGAATCAGTTGAGATAACTCAGGCTGTTTGGTTTCAATGGGGAGGACGGGCGGTGGCATTGGTTAAAAACTTATTCACTGATACATTTAATATCATTAAAATTGTTGATACACTTCTGGCTGACATAAGTGTTTCTAGTTAAACATATGTTTTACCACATTTCATCAGGACTTCCTGTGTAACTGAGTATTTTCATTCATTTTCCTTTAAATTTCCTCACACGATATACAAAAGAGAAGTACAAACTATCATACATTTTATCATAGAAAAACTTTTCAATTCCACACAATACAGTAGAATATTCTTTTATTTTTATATTTTTATGGTCACAGATACTGTAATATCGTGGTTTCATAGTAGTTTTTATGATACAGTATAACGTCGTGAATCCTTTTATGCCTTACAAACTGTCTAACATATGAAGAATGAAATGAAACGTAACACATGATTTGAATCGTCAACGTGTAATGATAACAGCTTTGAATAAAATCAAAATTTTCTATAGACAGTCACATACAACATATTCAGATGATAATAGTGTTACATGAAATACCAATACGTTATTAAAATTACTCAGATTTAATATGCGAAATTCATATTCTATACGTGCTTATTACCATTCATTTATTCTATTCATATACCGTTAGAATATTAAAGGAAAATTTAATTTCCTTTTTTTTTTTGTTGTTGTTTGAATTCATTATGAAAAAAAAAATGAAAGTTCTCAGGTGACAACATATAAACGATGTGCTAGACCGTAAAAGCCAACAAACTAAACAGCACAATAACATTGAAATTCTTTTGTATTCACATATTCTATTATTGCCATGATAAAATTTATATTAAAAAGAATCATTTTAATTTCATTTAACGGCAAGGTGTCTAACATAATTTACAATCTAATATCGTTTAAAAATGTCACACCTTACAGTTGTTGAGTACTTTTTATTATGCAAAAAAAAAAAAGAATAAATAAATAAAACTTTTCCAATTATGAATGTAATATTCACATTATAAACCCCAGTGTAAGTTTAATGTGTTATGCGATACAGTCAGAGGGACCTGACGATCCTAAATGTATTGTTTAATAGAAATACCTCAAATTTGTGGATAGTTTAAAATTTTGTTTAATCTAAATCAACTCTTATGACATTTAAGTAAATTCTTTGGGTGTGATAAAAGCTCTTTTATAAATGGGTTTTCACGTTGTGTCCATGTTTTTTTTTTTTCAATTTAAATTTGTCAAGAAAATATCATTTAAGTTTAAGAAAACTATTGAAATTTAACATTTTAATGGAATTCATCAAGAGTTTTTGAGTGGAACGGCCATTCTATTTGTTTATAAAGGATTTTGAGGATGTGAAAAGAAAAATAATAAATTAAGAGAAACATGGAGAAAGTTTTCTTTATCCTGGGCACTTGTAAACCATTTACGATTAATGATAATAAGATACTGAACATGAGATGTTAAACAAATTGTATTTTATAAGAGTGAAATGAAACAAGAAACTTTCTCATGTCAATTCTGTTATAGTTCCAGTTATCACTGGCTGTTCAGTGTGTTAACAGGATCAGTAAGGAAGATATGATGTTTATTGCATAAAACAGCGATGGAAGTTACAATTCAGATTTTCCTCATCAAAAATTTTCTATTGGACTTCTCTCATCTTTTATGTTTCAAACAGAAATCCACTTTTTTTTTCTTGTTTGGCATAATGATTGCGTGAAGTGTCATAACACCAATGGATTCATTTGATACATAAAGCTTTAGAATTTTTTTTGAGGTATCTTCAGGCTATTCATTAATGTTAATCCAAAGAGATTTTAACGGTGGTGGAGGCAAAGCAGCAGTGTATTACTTTAAACATTATTTTGTATCTGTGTTATGATGATTACAAATTATAAATGTTTATGTGAGATATAACACTCAACGATAAGATGACATATTACGATTATTCAAAGTGGAATGAAGTGTCCTTACGTCTTTCAATACGCGTATATACCATTCAGAACGATACAATTATTCATGTTGCGGTTCTATTCGTTAGTCGAGTATTTTTTAAAAATGGTGCAGCACCTAAAGGAATAAAAATAAAATTCTTCTATCTCTTGCTGTTTTGATGGATGCAAATTCAGTTTTATTTCGTGTTTTTATGAGGAAATTTCGTTTTAAAATTAGCAAAGCATGAGTTAGTTCTCTACGTCATGGTATGATGATAAATTCGGCTTTAGATATATTTGGTATTTGTATATGTGTACCATGTTATTTGGTTAATATTGAAAACAAGAAAATTTAAAGTTCATTACGTTAACAGAATGTGAATTGAATTTTTATTTGTATGAAAGAATTTTCTTATTTTGACTATTGAATGTTAAGATTGTATTCAAATGCCTTTTAGTATGCACATGAAAGAAACATATTTGATTCGACATATGCTGAAATCCATATTGAATTTGATATGCAATTCTTTATTGGAAAAAATGTGAATTTCAATTGGTTTTCTGTTATGTGTGTGTGTTTTTTTTATTTTTATTTCCCCACAGTACAAACCTTTTTCATGTCGTTCTTTACGTATGGATATTGGGAAAACTCTCCAAGGAGTCCACTGTTAGTGGTTTATATCAAACTGTTACAATATCCTTGTGGTATGTGGATTTGTGTGTTAACTTTATGATAGATTGATGGCTCCGTATAGAACTAAATATTGACGAATACTTCAAATACAGTGGCTTATATCGTAAAGTTTAATAGTTAATGATTTTTCCATTTTGAAGCCAAACTGAAATTGCTAGTAGTTTTAGATACTTCAATTATATGATATCAAATACAGGATTGTGCCATTTGATGAACAAATAAATTACAAAATTTTACGTTCAATCATAGCTGATGATGACACCTTTGACAACGATCTTGTTATCTGTTGAGTCTCGTTTTAAAATCTATCGCTTACGATTTTAAATCGCAAGAAAATAAATCATCATCATCATTTTTCTTCGGTAAAAAAAGAAATCAAAACTGTTACCATAATCGTTAAGCACTAAACAGAATAATAAAATCATTCACATTCATTTATATTGCTTACCAAACACAATAGAGATTTGTCATTAAACCAGACATTTAGTTACTAATTAAACAACGTCAATGTACACATTTGTTAAGTGAAAAATAGAATAAGAAATAATATTCTCTCTAACAAACCATTAATTCATCAGCTCAATATTTATGTTGTTAAGCATCTGTCGCACGCGACACTGTTTATTGCTAAATGTGGGTTTTTGATTTTCATCCCTAGAGGGGATAATGTCTCAGATGAAAGTTGAGGGTTTAAAAGAATGGTAAATTTCGAGTGAAAATCACTTTAACCGACAAGGAATATATTTATAGGTCGTTTTTAATCTTGGACCCCTAAAGGCAATCCACTGAAAATTCCATTCTTTAACGCGTTTTCTTTTACTGTTTTCTCAGTGTAGAATAACTAAATGAATGAATGAAAAACCTTCGTAAACAAAAACGTTCGAAAAACAGTGATTGCAACAAGGAAACTTTTCAATAGAGTTTTCAAATATTATAGGATATGGTATGCGTGTTATTTAAATAAGGAAAAAAAAATGAAAATAGACTTTTATTTTATTTAGCATTTAACATGTTGAGTGATGTTAAAACCTCTTCTGTGGAGGTGGATCTGTAAAACATAAAAAACTCTTTAAAGAATAGGAAAAACTTATCATATTCTCATGATTCTATCGAGCACAACAGTTAACAAAATTTAATTCCATAGACGAGTCGGTAACACCTCATCCTTTTATTGTTCGCTATACGCTTGAAGGGGACCTTGTGACAGTCAAATGTTAAAGAATAAGTTCACGATTTGGCCTCATTTTTTTTTTTAAACAATTTTTATTCTATTTTCCTCATCGAAGTTAAATAACATTGAAGAGAAAAGGTTATTCAATTCAAATATTCAATGAATTTTTGGTTACATCAGAATAATGGGCGCTTATTAAATTATTTTTAAATATTATTAGACCTTAATAAAAGAAATTTCATGTAATTATTTTAAATGGCAACAGAAAACAATTGAATGTTTCTATTGGCCAAACGCATTCTTTTCGAATGGAAAACTTTTTTCTTTTCTTTTTTTTTATATTACATGGTATATGGTTTGGGTGAAACGATAAGATATGTACATTAGGAAAAAAAATGCGGAGGAGTAAAATTTTATTGGAAAACTTTTTAGTTTAACAGAAACAAAACATGATGATCTTTTTTTAAACATAAGAATAATCTACCATTATTTATTGTGTTTCGTTTTCTTTTGGTTTGATATAAGAATAATGGTCACGAATTTCATGTAGAAAGTAATTCTATTTAAAACATTTTAAAATTAATTAAATGTAACAAAAAATATAAAGAAATGTAAAAGAATTTTGTGAAAATTCGCTAATCTCTGTTTGGTTATAAATCATAAAAGTATCACAGTTGGGATTAGAGGAAATTATTAGCCTACGCGTGGAAATTTTATGAAGCATTTATTTTGTAATAAGACAAGTAATCAATGCGCACAGGACAGGTGAACTGAATTAAGTGAATAGAAAGTGGATCATGATGTTCTTGAAACAAAGCCACTCACACAGGACTAGAAAGCGTGACAAACTACAACTGAGTTAATGTTTTATTCTATGCTCAAGGGAATCATATCCCAATGCTATGGATACAATACATTTTTCTTTTCCAACAATAAAACTAACAAATGATGTATAAATCGTTCAAGAAAGAGAAATAATTAGGACAAAATACTGAGTTTCTTTGGAAAAGAATTTCAACTGGAATGAAAAACCATGACAATTTAATGAACCTACTTTTGTCTTAACCAAAGAAAGCAGTCCATCTTATGAGACTTCTCTCTAGTGGAGGCAAAAATTGAAAACGTTCAACATCATAATTAAAGGCACACGGATAGAAAAAAGCTCATTAAAGTCAAGAGGAGAGTTCTTCCGTTCTCTTTCTGTAGCAATTAAATGTTATGAGCTGTAATGATGACGCTCAGTAAAAAATATGAAATTTTATTTAAAATAAAATGAATTCAGCATTAAAAACATTAATTAGCATTGCATACCATTGTTTGTAAACCAAATAGAATTCGTATTTTATTAATGGTTTTTGCATCTACTTTGATGGATTTTTGTACAATTGAAATTATTTACATTTGATTGTTAATGTGTTATACAAACATTTGTGATAATTATTCGTAGTTAAAAGTTACCAGGTATTACTAAATCGTTTAATTACAACGAATAGCCAAAATTGAAATTTTAATACTAACAAACAAAGAATTAAAATTATATCAATTTGGTATGCAAAAAACATAAACGAATCGTTTAACAAAAGGTGAATTATACTTTCCGAGAATTTCGTTATCGTTTGATATGCAATTCCATCGAATTTCAGTTTTTCACGAAAATTACGTGAAAATATTTAAAAGCGGATTCAATGGTGATTTTAATGGTTTTTTTTTTCACTAAAAATTCAAACCAACAATTACTGAAATAGAGTACATTAATTAATCGGTTTTTAAATGCAAAAACCGAATACGAACTCTAATGAATGAATTTGACCTAAATTTTAAGAATTTGCATTCATGCATCTGGATTATATAAAACGAATTAACTTGGTTTCAATCATCATAGATTAGATGAAATGTTTGCTAACAAAACCTCTTGATTGGTAAAACTTAAATTGCTGACGTTGAATTCGTTAGCTCATAAGACTATTTTCATTTAAAGGATTTAAAATCGTTTCCAAAATTTTCGTTATCCAATAAATTTTCTTGGATTCATCAAATTATAATGTTTCTTATCCTGATTAGAAGTTTTGAAAAGGGATTCATTCGTTATTAATTTATGAATTGACGCTTCCCAATAAACCACACAGTGAATGAATATCAGCATTCAAATGCTGTGTAATCACTGTTGAGGTATTGCGATTGTAGGTGCGCTCAATTGATATCGGATACGAAAGGAATATGTCTAATCCTAATCAATCAAACGGGCAATGGCGGCTCCAGTTCAATATAAATAAACATTTATTTGTTTAATGTCAGTGTTTCTAAATCGAAAGCTTCATCGAGCTTTTAGCTATTATTCACATTCTTAAATCCCTCACCAATGGTAAAGGTCATGCTTTTAATTATTCATTGCGTGGAAATTTTTATTTTTTTTTTTCCTTGTTCTCAATGTGTGATTAACTTTAATGACGACTGAATATAAATAAAAAAAAAATAGAAGAGAATATAACGAAGTAGAAATCGATGTTGGGGAAGAAAATAGGATGAATATTTTTTTGTTTTTAATTCATTGTAATCCATATGAACAATATAAAGTCGATGTTTTAATCCAACATTAAATTAATTCGAATAAAAATAGCTCAGATAGGCGCACGTGTCTACTAATTTTTATGTTAATTCTTCCGGTTTTTGTTTTATTAATTAATTTTTATATTTTCGTTTGTTTGTTTATTATAGGCAATGATCTTGATTCAATACGAGCACTGTTCAGTGAAAAAGAGAAGGAGCTTAGTTTAGCTGTTGCCAAAGTGGAAGCATTAACACGACAATTGGAGGAATTACGACGAGATCGACGAGGACCATTAAATTTAATACCTGGCAATGGGACAAATGGCACTACAGTGGCTGGTACTAATCAGCAAATTTCACCAGCTGTACGTGAATTAGATAAATTACGGCGTGAATTAATGGTACGTGTTATAGTCAAATGTTTTGAATTAAACCACAAAACATAAATACATAAACATATTCAATATATCACAGAATAATCGAACGAGAGATTTGTACTTGAGTATGGACATCGTGTGTGTGTCTGTTGCATAGTTGGTTATGAGGACTATCAGAACATTCTGTTAATAACTAGAGATTATTGAGGATTCAGTTTTTCGATGCCATGCACTCAAATTTAATGATTTTCCTATCATTCAGGATCACAATTTATTTATTGGGAAAAATATTTTCATGCGTTTGATTGCGTGGAAATTTGCGTTTCATTTTTATTACCCCAAAATACGAGGGTAAACAACATCATTCGTTCGTTTTCAATTCATTATGATCTATTGCATATTTATAAAGAGTTGATAGATGATTTATATACTCTGGGCAATGGTATCAACACAATCAAGTTATTTTTTTTCGATTTGATGGTTTGCGCCTAAACACAATAAGATTGGGTGGGTGAAACACAAGGATACCATAAAATATCAAATGCAAGATGATTAAATACGCTATCAGTGATGAAAGATAATTTATGTTTCATTGAAATGGTTTTGCGTTACTTGGCGGTTTATCAACATTTATTGATGACTGCAAATACGCATCATTTGATTTCGAATATGGTTTTTATACATAATTTCTATTCATCTTGTTGCCTTGGAGGCCTCACTCTTTTCCATCTCTAATATACCGAGGTGAAGTAAAAAGCACAAATTCAATCGAAATGATGACGTCGAATGATCAATTCTTTATAATTTTAGAAGAAGAAAAACATAAAATCGAAATGTAATAATTCAAATTTTCATTCTTGATTTAGTTCATTCATAAGAATGATTTAAGACTTTTGTATTCTTAGTATTGTTCTCGTTATATTTTATTTCGATTGTGCTTTTTCATAATGAATGTGTTTTTTTTTTATTCTTTTTTACGGATTCATAAGTGGTATGAGGTATGATGGAGAATAAAAATGAAAACGTAAGAAAATAACAGAAGAGTTCCTTAATTTGATGTGTGTAATCATAGCGGGATGTTGAAAGGAGAGGCATTTTAACAAAGCATTTGGATTATGTATGAAAAGTGGTTGATTACATTTAGAAGGTGTGATAAACATGGCTTTGAATCCATAAAATATGTTCACCATATGCCACCAAAAAATTAGCCTAAATTATGTTATACAGATACCATAGAATTGTGGTGAATCATAAGGTTATTTGGTGTTGTGTTCTAGCTGTTTATGTTATCACCGAATGTTTTTGGTGGTACTGCCTCACTCTTTAGTCACCACCCCCTAGTTTCTCTTAGTCCCATTTGATGTGTATGCCATCAATCATTATGACACCATATCGTAGTGAATGACTGTGTTTTGGGTGTGGGATGGCCACTGCGGTACATCCTGAACACCGTTTCAAATCTCTTCTTCATCTTCTTCGGCATTTAATGTAATCACTTCATATTGGCATTGAATGATTTAGTAACTTCTAACAATTTTCTTTTTTATTTTCATTTTAACAGTACCGGAATCAATTGTCATTGCAACAAGATGCACGACTTCATTTACAACGTGAAGCACTTCAACAACGTCAAGCTGAACTTCGTTCAGTCGATCAACGGATCCATGAGCTTCAATCACGTTTGCAAAAGAAAAAGGCATCAAATCAACAGCAAATCCAAAATCAACAACAAATGGGCTCTGGTCAGTCGTCACCGAATGATTCAACGTCTAAAGGATCAATTCTTCAGCATCATCATCAACATCAACAATCATTACCCCAGATGTCAACAACGTCTACGACTGTATATGGTCAGCAATTGAATCAAACAACAACAACAGCCACTACCAATAATATAACGAACACAAATAAATTGCCATCAAATTCATATCCAGCCCAACGTGTTATACCTCGGGGAAATGTTGCGGCCGTTGAACCATATATTCATACACCGCAAAAATCATCAATACCGACTCCAAATCATTGCCAAATACCGAAAACCCATCAATATGATAAACATTTGATTCATGATTTGGCAAACCTAAAATTAAATATGATAAATCAAACGAATGGTACAACACAAATGAATCAAATAAATCATTTAATTCACACTGAGAATGATGATAGTAAATTAAAACGTCATAAATTACCAACGAAACCGACCAGCCATGGTCAATCATCGTTGGCCACAAAAGGTTTATATCAAAAGGATACAAATTCAATTGATAGTGTTGATAAGTCATCAACAAATCAAATATTAGATGATAATAAACGTGATCCAAAATTTCAAACGTTGCCTTATAAATTTGGTTTAAGTAAAAGTGCCAGCAGTGGTGCTATATTACTATCAAATGGTCAAATAAAATCAACTAATTCAACCGATAAAATAATTGATGAAACGTTAAATGATAAAACGACATCAGTTGCACTAACATCAACAACGACGAATACAACAACTACCGAATTAACGACAAATCTATTTAATGGTAAAAATCATCATCATCAGCAACAACAACAACAGCAACATACAAAATTGACGGTACATACACCGTTTAGTTCATCTATTAATAAAACGGTGGCAGTGCCAATTTCTAAAAATGATCAATTAACATTAACCGGATTACAATTGAACGATTCAAATGATACGAAACCAGCAATAAAACCAAAAGGTAAACATCATCA
The DNA here is from genome assembly GCA_001014335.1 of Coboldia fuscipes. Lineage (NCBI taxonomy): Eukaryota > Metazoa > Arthropoda > Insecta > Diptera > Scatopsidae > Coboldia > Coboldia fuscipes. Next base: position 187,821 of record JXOR01000226.1, read on the forward strand.
AATACCATCAGGTAATTTAGTTGTTCCACCAAGAAAACCAATTAGTAGTGTTGCACCAACCACTGTTACATCAACATCTACAAATAAAACAATTGCTGGCCATAATCCAAAGGTCCATATGGTAGCGCCTAATATAAATTTATCATCAATATTGACACCGACTAAACCAACCGTTGGATTGGTTGATCATCCCGTTGATTCACCAAAACCAGCGTTACCGCCAAAACCGAATAAGCCTGGCTCCACATCAAGTGACTCGGATTCCAGTATAAGTCATTCAGCGGTACCACCTCCATTGCCACCATCATCAATACCAACGGTGGTGAGTGTTATTAATAAACCGCCACCATTAACAACAGCCACCGTTACCCAGGTGCCAGTAACATCATCAACGGTTCAGTCATCCGTAACAACAGTGGCTGCTAACAGTCATACGATACACGATTGTAACGATATTACACAATCAGGTGGTGCACAAAATGTTGATTTATTACCAATCAAAGCCCGACCGTTGACAATTAAGAAACAACCATTATCGGAACAGCCACGTTTACGTACGATCAACGGTGGGATTAAACCAATTCAATATAGTTCACGACGTATTGAAATGCCACCAGCTTTTCTGTTCCCTGAAATTGAAACGGCTGAATTAAAAGGTGGCAACGGTAATGTGAACGGTGCCACAAATTCAACACATTCACCAAATGGTAGTAACCATAGCCATGATGAGACTGATAAATCAACAAGTTCAACATCATCGCATAGTGAGTCTCATTCACCAACTGAAGTGTCACGGCGTGTACGTTCAATCAGTGAAAATGGCAAAGTGAAATTATCACGACGTGTTAGTTTTGATCCGTTGGCATTACTATTAGACGCCAGTCTAGAAGGTGAACTGGAGCTGGTAAAGAAAACAGCAATGCAGGTGAGTTAATTAGTTAGTTGGATGCTTTTGTTTTTCCACTGATATATTTTCAATGATGTAATTGTGTGACTAAATCATATGTTCTCTTTCATTCTCCCTTTTTGGTAGGTATCAAATCCAAGTGCTGCTAATGATGAAGGTATCACTGCACTGCACAATGCAATTTGTGCTGGACATATTGAAATTGTCAAGTGAGTATTGGAATTATATCATCGTTTCATCAATTAATTAATCTGTTCCTTTCTATTTTAGATTTTTAGTTGAATTTGGTTGTGATGTAAATGCCCAAGACTCTGACGGTTGGACACCGTTACATTGTGCTGCTAGCTGTAATAATTTATCAATGGTAAAATTCCTTGTTGAATCTGGTGCTTGTTTATTTGCTGCAACACTATCCGATCATGAAACACCGGCTGAAAAATGTGAAGAAGATGAAGAAGGTTTTGATGGATGCTCTGAATATCTTTACAGTAAGTTTCTCCTTTGTATTTTAAGTTTCGGGAGTGTGAATTGTAATTAAAATTTTATTGTGTCTGGATATTATTGATTCGATTTTATAAGTGTTATCCCATTCAGTGCTGTTTTGATATAACATCTAATTAAAAATTCATTCAATTTTAGGCATTCAAGAGAAATTAGGTATCCTGAATACTGGTGAAGTGTATGCTGTGTTCTCATATGAAGCACAACAACAGGATGAATTAAGTTTTGAGGTGAATGACCGGTTAACAATTTTACGTAAAGGAGATGATGCAGAACGTGAATGGTGGTGGGCTAAGATGTCAGTGAATAGCACTGAGAAGGAGGGTTATGTACCAAGGAATTTATTGGGTGTAAGTATCACTTAATAAAAGTTTCGTACTTTTTTTCTTGCCAACTAAAAGTAGTTGAAAAGAAAATAGTAAATTTTAAATGGATTCTGTTGTTGCATCATCCACTAATTTGTTTCTTTATTGTTCAATATCTCGTTTTAGTTGTATCCTCGGGTGCCACTGCAGCAAACAGCTTACATCGATTAACAGTTAGTGAATTATTGGACAAAGTTATCCATTAAGGATGGCAAAATGAAAAAGCACTATATATCAAACTTTTTTTAAAAGAATGAACTAACACAACAAAAATGAAAATGAAAATGAAATAAAAAAGAAACAAAAGTTGTCTAAATAGACGTCTTTTAGTGTGTATAAGCTGTGCAGTTATGGAGGTTGGAGTGAGAGAAAATCTTACAATTTCAAGGAACCAAAAATACAACAACCAGATGTAATGCCAATAATCTATGATAGTTTATTGGCCACAAAATGTACATCCTCCGTTCTGGCCACAACTTTATATAGTTTCTATATTAAATAAGATTTACAAGTACAAGAAGTTTATCGATATTGTTTTTCTAGTTTTATTTTGTATAAATGAAAAAGATGAAGGAAAAAAAAAAGAAGAAAACAAGGAACACAAGAAACTTTCCGTTTTAGTTTACTACAATACTATCTCTGTCTCTTTTATCTATTAACTATCCTTCAATCTTTAAAATAATAAGAACGGAATTGTACTTAATTGAAATAAGAAATGTCAAATGCTATGAAAATACGTTTTAATTGTAAAAAGAAAAATCATTTAATTTAAAAAAAAAAAAAAAAAGTTCTTTCGACTGTGTAATTTCTTACTGTAAAAGTCGGGAACAGTAGTCAAAAGAATTAATTTGCTCTGTTCAATTGCCTTATTTAATGGGCCTTAAGTAAAAACAAAACAAAAAAATTAATCGAAGAAAAAAACGTTTAAAAAAAAAAGTGTTATGCTCTTTAGAAAACAAAAATGATTGTTAAAACAATTTCCTAATTTAATTTTCTACAAATTTAGTTGAAACGATTTGTTAGTCTTTATGATTCCATTTAAAATATTCTAATAGTCATTTGATTGGAGAACTGTTGTGTACATTTGATTTTTAACCAGAGTAACCATAGAATTTGTTTTGAGACAGACAACAGATTACAAATTTAAAAAATAATTGTGTTAAGGAACAAAACAAAGAACCAAAATGTTATATGAAAACTAATATCAAATTTTAATCAATTTAAATAACGAAAAGTGATGTTATATGATTGTTACATATCATTCCCATAAATGTATCGACTTGTGTTTCGATCTAAGCAGTTTATCCAAAATTGGATGACACATATCAACTGTTGGGGGAATATCACACAATTAACTTGAATGAGAACTTAAAAAACAAATAACTAATATTCTATTTTATCTTTATCACTTAAATGTAAAACAATTCATATCTGAAATCATAGATCCCATTATAGGCAAAAAGTAACATGAAATGCTAATCATTTAAATTACTTGTTATAAATTCATTCTACCTGTTCATATGAAACGTATAAAAATGTTATGGTTTCATAATTTCAGATTTGAATTTTTATAAGAACAAGAAATAATTCATATCTAACGAAGATAAATAATAGAGTTTAACTATAAATCCATCATAAATGGGTGTAAATAACCACTTAAAAGATTTTATTCTAATTTTGTGGGAAATTGATGACAATTTGCAACAGAGTGTAATGCATCACAATATGTGTATTCTTCTCTGGTGGGCACCTTAAGATTTTCGGTTTTAATAAAAATTTTAAGTTGTTGCCCTAAGTGCGATCAATTTCACCTGATTAATCACATTACTAAAATACCAAACTGACATTCATTTAATTACTTGAGTCTTGTTATTTAAATTTTTGTTCGTTTTGTTTCGAAAACACTCTTCAATTACTAACTGAACACTGAAGTCAAATATTGATTAGGACAATAATAAAAGTATCGTAACGATATTTTGAAATTCTTAAATTGAAATTCAATATGCAGATCATAATGAGTATAGGAATTTTAACACGATAAGAGTTATGCTATACAAATTCTTAATTTTGATTTGTGTAATATGAAATTTATATTATAAATATTTCTTCTATTGTACTTACTTAGTATCAAAACTAATAATGCAGGATTTTTAATAATATTATATTGTTAAATTAGTTGTAGTTAATTGTATGGATGCAAAAGAAAAACAAACAATATTATGAACGGTATATTAATTAGTTTATCTTCACCATAAAATTTTTCTATTTCGCTGAAATTGTTTATTAATTTCATAATACAAATGAGTTCTATATAAAATACAATGAATAATTAAATTGTACATTTTATTGTGTAAATTTTAAGGAAATTTATTATTTTCAATTTAAAATCAATAATAATATCATAAATATCTCACATATTTAATTAACATTTCGTTTTATTTTATCCGATTTTGTGTTACGTTTCAGTTGAGATCTTTGAAGAAACAATTTTTTTTAACTTCAGTTAAAAATTAAGTTTTTAACTTCAGTTTAAATTAAAGGACGAGAATAAATTTACTTTTTTTTAAAAAAAAAGCAGTGAAAAATGTTTGAGCTGAAACAGCTAAAATAAGCGGCGTTCTCGGCTAAAGTCGAAACTTATGAAGTTTCATTTCTCTAGTTGCCATTATTTCCCGCAGATGGCGCTAATGTGTTAATGGGCCGTACTTTATTTTGGCACAGACCAGTTGTGTAACATCTGTTTGGTTTGATAGCTGCCACGTAATCATTTGTAGTGATTTTGATACCAGCTGTCATTCCATTCATTTTTAATAACATGTTAAGGTAAATTAATTGCAATATTTATCATAAATTGAGATCAAAAGAGTTCAATATCAAGTGAACGATAGCACAATAACTAATCAAAGTGCGAGTCGAACAAATTGCGTATTTTGGGAAATACAGCGCCAATAGAAAGTGTAATCTCTTATGTGAAATTAACAAGCCCAACTGCAAATGAAACGTCAATAATATGAATGTAAGCAAAGCAGAAGAAAGGCATATATTTGTTTGCACTCACTTGTAAAATTTATACATTTCGGTTTTAACTCTTTCTCCAATCAGATATTTGACTGTCAAATTGTGAATGTGTCTCGGACGAAAACAAATCGCGTTTTTAAATGAAAAAAATTCTTGAAAGTAATGGCTTCTAGAGGCAATAAAAGCATTGTGAGTGAATCAGACTACGTAATATAAAGCAACCTGAATGCGACCAGCAGTCAGTCGCCACGAAAAGAGCTCAAGAGTGTCTGGAATTTGAGTAGTTAGAAAATAGCGCGAGACCGCCGAAGGAAGCAGCTTCACATTTGGTGCCTAATTGAGTGCAGGATATATTTAATAAATTACATTATCAATTCAATTGATACTGGACTCTGTGCTTGGATTAGCAATCGAATAATCAAATGAGCACTTGGTGAGACCGAAAAAAAATAGTTGTGATGTAATAAAACAGAAACACAGTTAATTTGACCTCATCACTTGACTTTAACACAATATTTTGATTTTAGCCGAGTCTCTGGGACACAAGAATATTAATAATTGCAACCACCTGAGCCAATCGTCCTAAACACGGTGATTTTAATTACAATTTGTCAATAAAGTAGATACAATATTCAGAAAGCTACAAGACATTTGTCCGGATAGATCAATTACAGAAGCTTTCCAAAGGTTACTAAATCGACAGAAACCGATAATAAGCAGAATCGAATTAAAATTATTGGGAAAAAAAAACACTGTACAGCAAAACAGCTTCTCCATATGAATGCAAAATCAAATTGAAATAACGAGAGGATTTTCACATTTTATAAAATTTATTCAACAGCCTATGAAAACGAAACAATTTTGCATTAGAATTTCAGTGAAAATAATTGTATAGTGTCAAATTAATTGAAATAAGAGAAATTTTTTTCGATATGCTAGACAAATTCAATACCAAATACGAATGAATTGATTTGCTGAACCACTGTAAAACAGAACAAAGTATATTCATCCAGATATTGTAATCGAAATAATACGATGGGATTAAGTAATACCAGTTGATTTGTAATTCAAACATAAAAATATAACATAATTGTAATCAAATTAGTATGAATAATCAATTGGATGCACTAGATATAATGTCCGATACGGAAAATTCGGATGCATCTACGTCAGTGAACGTACCGCATAGTAATACTTCGGACCAAGAAAGTACCGAAGAAGTGCGAATACTGAAGGAAACGTTCTCAATTCCAAAAGAATTGTGTGAGAATGAAACAATATTCAATGAATTCTTTTCAGCGGCTACATGGAATATGTTACCACATCAACATCAAGAGAAACTAAAGGAATTGCTACCGATATTCCCAGAAAACGATGAATATGAGAAGACAATAACACTTAATCAATTTTTCAATAATGAATTAACTAGATTTAATGATCCGCCATTGGCGAAATTTCAACGTGATCTGGAAGAGGGTAACTATCGTCCGGATATAGTTAGGCTGAAAGAAACTATAAGAAAATCTGAAGCAAGAGAGCGACGGTATCTAGAACAAGAAAGAATCAGTCACCTGGCTCAATCGTTATTAGTTTCACGAAAAAATCTGTTACATGCTGCTTATAATTCCTCACCAAATAGTATTTATCGAATTGATCGGACACTAAATCAAATACCAAAATTGCCACAATCATCAACAGCGTTAAGAACGAAACGAAGATACTTTCAAGAGTTGTCACAGATCAGTGACCAGACAGGACTTGCGGCTCCAGTATCGGATGATGAAAATTATCCTGATGGTCCACCAATACAATTGACAAAGAAACAAAAACGACAACTTAGTGGAATACAAGTAGGAATACTTGGCACTTTTTCTTCGGTAGACGTATTAAATATTTTTTTACTATTATTTTAGGTTGGTAACACAAGTCCTGGTAGTGAAATTCTAATCCATAGCACAACAGCACCGAAAGGCAATAATGTTGACCATCTTCTTGGTCCCGGAGGTTTAATGCCCTTAAATGATGAATATTATAAACGATTATTACTTCAACATCGTAAACGAAAACTTAAGGAACCGGTAAGATATTAAATTGAAGCTATTGATATAAATAATTTTGGATAATCGTGAGTTTTATATTTTAGGAAAATCCTGATTTCGACACAACTGGCATTAATGTAACTGATATATTAGCTAGGGCAGAATTCACTAGCCATCAACGTAAATCAACATACACGAAACAAAGCAGTACTTCATCGGCAAAGAAATCGAAAATTAAGAATGAATTAAATAACACATTAAATGATCCAGTGAACGACTCACTGCAATTAGCGTTACCCTCATCAGATAATTATGATTTGGACATATCAAATAGTGGTGGTGTTAAAGTGAAACAAATATTAACATCAACATCGAATAGTATAAGATCAAGTGTTAGTGAAGACGATAGTAAAGTGAAATTAGAAACTGTAGACATGACTAAAATGAATTTGTTAAATAATTCGAGTAAGGGTAATGCAACAATGTGTAACATAAATGGTGTACTAACATCAACTAATTCAACATCAGATAGTGATTTATATTCAAGTTTTCTTGGTGATTACAATAATGAAACTGTGATAAATCGGACTCCACATAGTTCAGATTCATCAGAACGGATTACATTACCGCCGCCTTTTTATAAATCAACGTCCGTTAAAAGGGAAGTACTGGATTCATTATCGAATCCATTTAGTACCGTTGATCTGAAGCCTACATTAACAGATATTGATGATATGGAAATGATGCATTTACCTGTTGATCTAGATGAATCTGGAACCATTGATATCATGAGTGATTTACCATCAAATAATACCATGATCGATTCTCCTACAATCAAATTGGAACATTTGAAAGGATCGCATGCTTGCTTCTTATCGTTAATAAGAGACTTATTTTGTGCAACACCTGATCACCGAATGTTTCGATATGCATTGTATGAGAAAGTAAATCAATGGTTGGAAAATCCATTAGTGGATCAAAATGAATGGTTCTATCAAGTGGCCAATTGGTCAGCCATTTTACCGTCCGCTGTGAATTTTTTGGCTGGTGAATTCAGTAATCCACCAGACGATTATGTGCCCTATATTGAATTTAAACCTAATTTGAATATTTATCAATGGATTGGTGCTGGACGTGACAGTGATGCTCGTTTACTAATTTGGTGTTCATATTGGTTAGCGCATCGAAATGAGAAGGAGTCGAAGCCCACGAAAAAAGATCCAGAGCGAGTCGTTAAAGCAAAAATTAGTAATAAAACAGAAACAGAACAAATAATAAATCCAGAGCGATTATTGTCACCACCGCCGCCAAGGTATAGAACCGATTGGATTGTTAGGCCAGCAAAGAAAGATGAAATTGAACAGTTTAGAGTTCAAGAACGGCAACGATTTGAGAATCCTCATTTAGCATTTACTTATCGAATGTATGGCTATGAAAGCGTAGTGGGACCAGTGAAAGGAATATACACACAGATTCCAGCTTTAAGTAAGGCAAGAGGGCATAATATGTTGAGAGTTGATCGACCAAAATTTGTAACAATTTTAACTTTGGTACGAGATGCAACAGCCCGTTTGCCTAACGGAGAAGGAACACGTGCTGATATTTGTGAATTATTAAAATCATCTCAATACATTAGTCCTGATGCTACAGAATCAATTCTCCAAACAATAGTAAGCGGTGCTCTTGATAGAATGCATATGGAACATGATCCATGTGTTCGATATGATGGAAAGAGAAAAATATGGATCTACTTACATAGAAACCGAACTGAAGAAGAATTTGAACGAATGCACCAAGAATCCCAAGGTGTTACGAAGTTCAAGAAACAAGTCACAAGAAAACCAACGAAACCGAAGAGTGGACGGTATAGTGAGGAATCTCAAGTTTCACCAAAGACTGACATCAGGATTACTTCACCACAACATAGTATCATGATTCAAAATACTCAACAGAAGGCAATATCGGTAGGCAATGCACCGTTACCCGCATTAACGTCTATTCAGAATCATACAATAATTCATTCGGCTAATCCTCCGCCACTTTTAAACAAAATTACATCGCCAGCTCAACCGAAAACATTTGTAAAAGCTGATCTAGTACCAATTATTCAATCATCAAACACAATCAATAAATCGGAATTGATAGAAATTGAATCAAAAGTTGATAATCAAAAACCTTCAGTGTTGATTACAAAATCACAACAAAATATGCCGTGTCTTATAATGGACAATAAACTACAGACGACAACTAAGAGTACATTCACAAAACCGCCGTTAAAATCATTCATCCATAGCACAACAACACCCGTTAAAGTGTCAACGCCAAGTGGAATCCAAACAGTTCATGTATCAACAGCTACATCATCGCCGCTGATAAATAAACAACTTGGTTCCCTATTGACAGGCAATCAATCGATATTAGCAACAAATCGTAGTAACTCACCTGTTATTCAAAAGAAGATGTTAAAATCTGTATCGATTGTTGGTCAATCCCAGGCACCACCATTGATATCCCAGTCGAGTCCAACTAGCTATACTATATTACCGTTCAATGTTCCGACTAGCTCCTCATCAAATTCCGCTGATTTGAATAAAATAATGACATCAATGTCACCTACATTGGTAGTAACCTCAACAAGTGGTTCAGCACAACGAATTATAAAAACTTCAACACCTCCAGCGCTTGCAAGTACAAATGCACCTAAACCAACATCTCTATTACAAAATCCAATGAATAAGACAATTATTAGGACAGCAAATGCATCAATTGTGTCTGGAAGCAAAGGAATAATGCAACAAGGAATTCAATCGAATCCAAATCAGCAACAAAAAATATTTACCTTGTCACCGTCAGGAGCTAATATTGTTACAGCAGTGAAACAACAGGGTGTACGCACACTAGTCGGTACTTCAATGAGTAATGCAATAATAAAAGGACCATCGGGTACAACAACTACAAATTTATCACCGGCTCAACAAAAGCAAATAATTCAAAATATTTTTGCGAAACAACCAGGTAAATCACAACGTCCGATCAGCTACCAGATGCAAGGGAATGTGTTAGTTGCCACAACACCTACATCGACAACCACGGGTATAATGCAAGTTCAACCAAAGACAAATATCCTTCAACAAACCCATCAAGGAGCTCAACAGAAAACTAAAATTATTGGAAATCAATCGATGAATCAAATAACTCACATTATGACAACACCGACGGGCGGTAGTGGCACACAACAAATTCTTAGTCCACAAATCATTCAAATTCAACCAACAAATGCTGCTGGACAACAAATTGGTAAAATTCAAACAGTGTCAACAAGTAATTTAACTATGGCTCAGCAACAAAGTTTATTAGCTAGTTTAAAACAACAACAACAAGCTAATAGGGCCACAATTAAAACTACTTTGGCATCACCTAGACATACGAAAACAACATTGGATCAATCCAAAACAGTTGTTACGACCACTGCATTAACTTCAAATCAAAAGATTACAACTCAATCGGGACAGAAATTAACTAGAATTTTTCAGCATCAAACACCAAGTTTAATTTCATCGCAACAAGGATCAGTTGATACGAATCAAACAAATGCTCCTGTAGTTGCTAAAATTCTGACAAATTCTAGTGGGCAAGTAATCTCACTGGAGAATTTATTACAAAAACCAGGCATTGCACCAGGAACAACGATACGAGTTGCTGGTGCAAAACCAGGACAAACAAATTTAATACAATTAAGTGGATCGACTGGTTCACCATTGACACAATATGCAGTCGTATCTCAAGGTGCTCGTGGCAATGTGATACAATTAACATCACCGCAACGGATCATATCGACCCAAGCAAATTCAAATGTCACCGTTGTCTCTGGACCCTCTTCATCATCTTCAGATGTACCAAAAACACAATCAATTATAATTACCAACAGTGGTACGTCACAATCTAATACTAATCAGACTAGTAAAATTGTACAAAGCAGTGGTGTCCAATCAATCAATGCACAACAATTAATTAACGCCAAAGTATTGGGTCTACAGAATTTAACCCAAAATAAATTAAAACCAGGAACTGTGCGGTAAGATAAATTGAAATTTTAATTAAATTTGACATGAATTGTTTTATCATTATTTTTAAATTTTCTAGAATGGTGAATGCATCGAATGTAAATTTATCACAATTAGCTGGGAAACCAGTAATAATTGCTAGCAAATCGGGAAATACGCAGCAACAATCGAATCAAGGATTAATTTTACAAAATACAAATCAAGGTGGTAATAATGCTAGTATTGTGATTGGTGGACAAGCCCTTAAGGTACATGGCAACATTTTGACACCGTTATCCTATAATCAAAATGATGGACAACGGCATACCATGTTGCTAAGTAATCAAATGTTAAAGGTTCAACAATCGAATCAATCTACGATTGTTTCGATGCCATCGAATATCCAAATTGCTACGAGTAATGTTGTAACGACAAGTGCTAATAGTAGTGGTACTGTAACAACGGTGGCAGCATCTATGTCAACGGGAACGAGTACCACTAAGAGTAGTCCGAGTGTAACAACAATACAAACACCAATTAAAGTGCAAACACATAATACGGGAAATAATGCTAATCAATCAGTACTGCTTGGAACATCCATTAAGGTGAGTGGATTCACTGTTATAACTGTGAATTTCTATTAATTGAATTTATTTTAGGGAGCCACAAAAGGCGGCTTAGCTCAGGCAACTGGACAACAAAGAATTGTTCTCGCCGTTCAAGGTGGCGGACAAATAATTTTACCACCTGGATTCCAAGGCGGCGCAATTAATATTAAGACTTTACAGAGTGGACTCAAAGTAATCCCAATTCAACAGCAACAAAATAAAGGTATAGCTGCTTACTAAATGCTTCCTATTCAATGAATTTTTATTATAATGTTCGCTTTTAGATGGACAAGTGATAACGCAAATTATAACTCCTCAAACTGGACGACAACAAAACCAAAGTGGAAATAATACTGTGAACAGTAATACGTCCAATGCCAATTAAATTAAAGCATTGGCAATTAATTGCATTAAATGATAATGCTGGGAGATTTATTATGTTTTTAAGTTATTATCAAAAATACAATAATTCATACATAAAAGTTCTTTAAGTTGTGTACAATGTAAAAAGGATAAAATATTTTATTTCGTTTTTTTTATGATTATATTATAAATAATTTCTACATAGGATAATTCTTTAACACAGAAATAATATTTAACTTAATATGAATTATTTTGATTAACTAGTGGAAATAAAAATAAATTTAATATTTAGTTAATTTGTTCCGTTTTAAAAAAGAAAGAGAGAGATGGAGTGGGGAAAACAATGTAAATAGTGCAGAGACACCCTAATTTATAATTGACCAATTAATTCACAGATACTTGAGAATGGAATATAGAAGGGTTGAATTAATAGTAATTTATATTAAAAAATGAGAACAGAATTATACAACTTGGATAGTGAATAAAGATGTTTTACAGTTATAAAGTTAATTATAATTACACCATTCTTATCTAATTTATTTGATAATCACACGGTAGCCAATTGAATTATTTGATAATATATTTCTTATCTATACACTACACATTATGACTAATCAGATACAACATCAATGTCATCATCTTTGTCACTTTTATTTCCTGATAAATGCCTCCATTTCATCCGTCGATTTTGAAACCACACTTTTACCTGTAAATTTTAACAAATAAATTTATTCTGTGTCAATACAATATCCATTTAATGTTAAAATACTTACTTGTGCATCCGTTAGTCCTAAATTAGCAGCTAATTTCCGTCGATCTGGTTTCGTGATGTACTTCTGTACACCAAATTGTATTTCTAAACCCTTTCGTTGAAGCTGTGTGAATACGGCCCGAGACCACGTCCGTTTCCGTTTCGAATTTGAATTTAAACTATTTGTTGATGCCACCAATGAACTAGAAATATCATTGCACGAACCATTTCCTCTATTAAGATCGTTTGTAATCACCTGCTGTTGAATCTGTTGATGACCAATACCAGTTGAGTGATGTGGATGTGCCAACAACTGACCAGCCTGATGAAACTGATGTGTCTTAAACTGATGATAAGCGGATGCATTCAATATTGACTGATGATGCATTAACTTATAAAATTGTTGTTGCAAATGATGTTGTGGGTGTTGAGATCGTCCCATCATATGTGGATTATTACCAAGAACTAAAAATATTAAATTCATGCGAAAGATCAATCAAATTAATTAGAAATTTTATTATTGTTGTTCCTTTTTTAACAGATGCGATAATTAAAACATTTTAAAATAATCATCGAATGAAATTTTCATTAGAACACTTTGAGTGTATATTGTAATGAAGAAGAATAAAGAAAAACGTGAGCGGTGATATAAAATAATCGAATAGTTTGATTAATATTCATTAAATACTCCAATAAAAAAAAACGGGGGTATAATGAAAGTAGATATTGAATGAAACATGTAAATATTTATGGTAAATCTTGGTAATGTGCATTGTTATTTATATTATCGTTGTTAGTATAAACACAATAATTATAGTGTAACATATTTCAAAGTAGCTTTTCCTAAATTCTATGGAAAATTCTTCTTATTGCTCATATGCTTCTGTTTTGGTGAGAGGGAAGAGATCTCATGTTAATGAAGAGTCAATGATCATAGAACATCGAGTTATACAAATGAATTTTCACCCAGACTGAGAACAGATCACAAACGCTTTCTCTCACTCGAATAGAAACAACAGTATTATTCTGTCTGTTGATGCTTACCGATTACATTATGTCTAAATCATTTAACATGTTAATTAAGTATTCAGTTTTATTGCAGTATGAAAAGACTGTCCATGCTTTTAGTAAGCCAAAAATAAAAAAAAAATGAACATCAATTTATAGCTCTTTAAACAGACAATTTTCAACTAATTACAGCCGTTTATTTCGTTGTTTTCTTGGCCGATTACTTTCAAAACAACATTTAATTCTTATTTGATTTCAATTTGCACAACCTGTCTATGATATTCCCACAGCTATCAGTCGGTATATCAAACAGAATTTTTGATACAAAAAAAAAATTCTAAGCAAAAGGGAAATTTTATCACTTCCTGTTTAGAAATTAATCGTGATTGAATTAAAGGTATCAATTCTTAATTTAATCTTCATCTATTTAGTGAATACACGAAACAAAAATGAAATTAATAAAGTTGAAAATAAAACATCAAATAAATTTCCTAAGTTCATTCCAAAATTTAATTATCCAACAATTTGATGCCCATATTTTTAGATCAAACATAATGAACATTAATCGATTAAATAACGATATTTATTTTCTTATACGATACAATATGAATCAGTTTGTGCTGTTAGGTAAATCTGTAATGATCTAATAGAACCGTTGGGCTCATTAGCTGGGAAAATAAACGCATTTATCAGCTAATTTTCAATCGAAAATAAGTAATTGGTATTAACTAACACTATAAGAAATCAATATAGCAAAGGACAGAAGCTTTACGTTCAAATAAAATTTATTGTGATCTGTTGAAATAATAATTAAATTAAAATACTATTTAACAGTTGAATAATTAAACAAAATTAAATGTCTTATACAGCACCGACTTAATACGATGGGAAAACAGATTAAATTTTATTATAATCGTAACAATTTAATTTAATTACCTTTGAATGTTTTATGAACTATACAACAAATAACAAATTTTTTTTTTTCATAAAAGATTTAATATCTATTACTGTACAATATCAATTAAATCATTTTATTGATTTTCATATTAGTTTTGTTGGCCCATAAACACAATCATTTATGATTTTAAATTTGTAATTTGATTAAACATTAAGAAAACATGATTTTTTTTTTTAGCTAAACACAAGCAATGACGATTAAATTAAGATTCAATCTACCACCCAATGATATAATTTTGTTTTTCTCTTTGCAATGATTCACTGATATTCAGCATAATTTCAGTCACACCTCATAAATTTTTCTCATATACACATGGAAAAATAAATTTTGATTATTTCTTTCCGTTATTGCATTGAAAGATTTGGAAAAAAAAAATGCTTCAATCTCCATTAATTAATCGATCATAAAGAAAATTATTTATTATTCCTAATGAATCCGGAAAGCAATACAAATTGGATGAAAATTTTCATTAAAAAACGATTTTATTTTTCCAAATTTGTTTATTTAAAAATAAAAAGTTTCAATTTTCCCGGTTTCTTCTTCGTTCGACAGACTGAAATCAATTTTCACAAGTCAATTTATTAAATGTTTTATTCCGCCCAACCAGAAGCAAAAAAAAAAAAGAAGAAATAATGAGCATAAATTAAAATGAAAATTTATTATTACATTATAGAATATGATGTATATAATAAAGAGATTAATTATGTTTTCCTTTGCCATCATTTTCATTTGTATAAAGGAAAAAATTCAATTTTTCCATGTAACTTTATTTCGTTTGGATTTTTGTAAACCAGGTGCTGACATATCATTCCGTATGTTATGTGCAGACAATTTGAAATGAATAAACAATCAATTTAATGTGTAATCATGAATGTGAAGGATTTCATCGTAACCAATCTGTCTCATAATTAAATCGATTTTACTTTTTTTTATTTTCTTGAAATTACAAAAAAAAAACGTGAAAATGAACAGGCAAAGACGTTAAGTTGTTGAAAAATACTCAATTGAATGAAGCTGAAATGTAAATCAACTCAAATATTTCATAACATCGTAATGATTCTTCATAATATGTCGATTGATTGTAGAGTAAAGGCATTAATGAAGTTATGTTTGCCATACAAGATCATCAATAAATTAAATCTAATAATGAGATAAATGTTGGAAATTGTTTAATTAACAAAAGAAAAACCATTTTTTTTCTCTCTCTCCTTTTTTTGTTCTTTAATTATTTATAGATTAATCAACCGGAATATGTACTCATTGATCAACACTCAACGTATTTGAAACACAACGGGGAGATTTTTCGAATTAAAATTTCAAGTATTCAGTTAAAGGATTGTAGTAATTTAAACTACCTTATTTAAATACTTTGATACATATTCAGAATATACGTCCCATTGAATTGTACATCTATTTAACGTTTGTGTATACAGAGATTCACATAACCGACAGAACGAGATCTCTTCAAGTACCATGTGGATCATATCATTATCACCAATTCCTAACTCTATTGAGATACATTTATCACTTATACCGATGGTTTCGTCTCAATTTGGTAGAAAGAATATCACAAACAGTTTAAACACCGAAAAGGAAAGAAAAGGCAAACTGTAATCATTACACCGGCTACTGAACGTCTAAATTTTCTTTTTCTTTTCAATTAAAAAAAAAATTGAGAGAATGTTTTATTCTTTAATACATTTCAATATTTTTTTTATATGATAGTTAGTAGGATGTATACATAAATGATCATTAAACAAGAAGTATCATTAATTTATTTTTTTTATTTATATTTCCCATATTAAATTCCATTCATTTAACTTCGTTTGTATCATCTTCAATTACGATTTACATTCAAAATTCGATTAAAATTAGAAATAAACTAAAAAATTATTCGATTTTAGTCAACGTTAAATTGGTGTATATTTAATATTACATTCGGCTGTTATTCATCACATAATCGAATAATCTAATATAAAGTGTTAAACATTTAATTAAACAATGAAGTTTTTTTTTTCTCTCGATAATAATCTTCAAATTTGATTTTATGATTAGCTAATTCTTTTTTATTACGTTTCCTTTCAACGGCGCAGAATTTATTTACAATCTTACGAATACAAATTTATTGTTCATTGTTCTTACCTGTCGTCGAACGTGAAAGATTTAATAAATCGGGATGTCGCAATGGCACAGGTCTGAATAATGATTTTGGTGATGACAAATCAGTGCCTGGACATCCATTATCCATTGGCGAAGAGAGCGGCAAAGAGATCATTGGTTCACGAAAATAAGGATTATAATATCCATCGGTTAAATGTTCTGATCGACGATTATCATCATCACAATCGGATGATGATAATTCACAACCAATTGGTTCTGATTTCTTTTGTCCAGTCGATAATAAACGATCAACACTAAAACTTAAATTTAATTTTGTTTCATTCTTTTTCATTGAGTCTGAATCTTCTGATTCATCGCCATTTCTAGATATACTACGCCGTTCATTATTTGCATAACTGGAACGTGAACACTCATTACTAGTTAAACGTAAATCTACTTCCATATCGTCTTGAATCAATGGTGTAGGTCTGGTCATCACATCGTAATCCATTGTTGATTTACAATCACTTAAAGTTGTCACTTTCATAACTGTGTTATGATTTAATTAACACCATAATTAGATTCACATTAACACAATCATTCAGTTTGAATCACTAAACAACGATTGATATTCAACGAAATAAAAACGAGATTTCTTAAAATCAATCGACGTAAAAGACTAAAATTGTTTTCGAGAGATGAAAATAAAAATACGATACGTTCGGTTCACATTCAAATCGATACTAATTTGAATACCAATAGTGATCGGTTATAAAACCGCACACCGATCATAAGATCTCATTGAATATACTGGTCCAGATCAACGGATAAACAGCATCAATTTGATGGAGAGGCGGAGATTTAACTGATTGGTTTAACGCACATAATGTTTTTGTTCATTGTAACATTATAAAACATAATACACTTGTTTTATACGATTCAGATGATCTAACTGAAATTTCAAACTAGAAATTATTATTAATATTCATGTATATTTGGAGATAAATAAGCAACGATATGGTTCAAATAAACATTAATTATTTAACTATTTTTATGTGATTACATTGAATATGATGCATATGCGTCCCTTATATCTTTATGTTTATTTATCCAGATCAATTTTCAATACAAATCTTTACTCTCATTTTGGTTTCTTCATCTAATTTACGATAATTTTTAATTCGTTTAATATCCAAATAGCAGTGAAACCATACTTAAGTATATACCACTTTATTCCGTTTATTTGTTTGTCTTTAAATCATAATTTTGGTATTTATTTTCCATACAATAAACCTCAATATTAATATCCAGAACATAGAAATTTTGATGTAATCTTACCAAATTAGAATCAATTTTAATGAATTGAAAATAATCAGAAATATGGAATGAGATAATTTTTTAAAATTTCAATTGAATGTTTTTGCGTAATTATGACAATTTGAATTTAATATTTTTTGATGAACGAATTAATAATATTGATGGAAACAACATTTTTTATTTCTTAAGATTTATATTAAGTTACGATGATACAATTGCCTTGCAAAAAAAAGGATAAATGCCGTAAGAAACGAGAACAGAATGAATATACAAAGCCAATTAGAAAATTTCCAAGAGATTGGTAAGTAATCGCATTGAGTAAATAATCATCTTCAATTGAACGTGCTCCTCTTGTTTGTAGGGTGTCAAGAAAACTATGGGTCACACCAGAACCTTTGTATGTTTTATGTGGTTACATCGTGGACGAATTACCATTACCTGATGCTTTCAAATGGAAAAACATGGATGTCCTGAAATGGATTGAACGTCTCGGTTTTAAACAATATCGCGTGAGATGAATATTTTTGCTGTTTAATAACAACATAATTCATAAACATAAGCCAATAGATTGATTTTAATTTCTAGAACACGTTTTATGAAAACATGATTAATGGCAGAACACTCCTGTTAGTTGATGCTTCCGCCCTTTCTGCAATGAATATAAAACGTTTTGATCATATAAAGGTAACACTTTTCTCACATAATTTAGCTGCCATTTCTTATATTAAACAAATATAAATCAATAATTATATACCAATCGTTTATTGATAGATTATTACAAAAGCTATACGTGATTTATATCAAGTTGAACAAATTGTATTCAATCGTAGTATTTCGTTGCCGCCACGTTATCCTGACACCCACTTTAAATTGTATCGTGTTTGTACTGGACCCAAATATGAGTTATGTACCCGTTGTGAATTATGGCGAGAAATGAAAATTTTACGTCCAAAGCCACCATTCCGTACGCATTGGATTGATTTGACAAACTGGTTAAAGCACATACCAGACTATCAATGGGAACGGATTGGTTACGCACCACGATTCAAATTGTATGCAGTTAAAAAGAAACCACCTGGTTGGAAACCACCAATTCCACCAGAGTATCGAAATAAATGTGAATGTATGCCACCTTGTGAGTGCCAGTGGACAGAGGACGATACTAGGAGACCATGGTTTCTACAATATTTGGCAGATCGGGGACAAAAGCCATATCTGGATCCAGGCGATATTGTCGTGTGTACTGAATGTGTTTGCGCTGAATCTGAAGAGGAAATACGAGAACCAGAACCAGTATCTCCACCTCCATCGGTTGCACCTGATGCTCAATTAGGTGGCAAAGATTCGAAAATGATCAGATTTTTTGGAAATTTATCAGGAAATGAAGCAATATCTGTGACGCAAATATTCCCAGATACCTTAGATGAAGAATTACACGTAGATGATCCCCATCGCAGTGATGCTGCAATTGCAATAGAAGAAACCAATTCAATTCATCCAATGGAAGCTAGAAGTCATAGTGAGGATCATGTAATTCCGGATAGTTTGCAAATATTAACTCCCCATATGTCGGGTGAAATGCAAGTGAAATATTCGAAAGAAACTGTGGATTTACAAAATGAACCACAGCCATCGTTACAAGAAAGTCCGTACCCTTCACATGAAATTCAAAATGATAATCAAAATGCACAAGCCAACTCCCAAGAGGTTACTGCTCCTATAGAACAAGACAATGTCTCCTTAGGAGATGAGACTATCAGTTATCTACCTCCCGCATTGGCAAAAACATCCATAAAATCCATAAGAATTTCCACAAACTCAGATGAAATGAGATCAAATTCAAATCAGTTTTCACAAATGATGGATGTAACTGAAAAGAGTTCGACAAGTAAACCACCCGAACCACCTCCAAAACCAACTGCTGCTTGCCTTGAACACACAAAAAAGAAAAAGGAAATCGAAATAAAAATGGCGCAATCATGTAAATTCACCGAAAAGAAATGCAATTGTTTTCCACCATGTCAATGTCGATGGAAAAAAGAACAAATGAAACCTCCATGGGTTCTGTGTATTCTGAAGAAAAAGAAAGGTATGAAAGATCCACCACATCCATGTCCGCCACCAAAGAAACCACGTCCACCAAGAGATCAATCAGAACCAGTGGATCCAGCCAAAGAAGTGCAAATCATTTATCAACAAGTCAGTTGTAAATGTATGGTTGCAAATTTCTGTGCCTGTCAATGCACCAACGACCCAGATCCAACTAAAGAAAAACGAAAAGATTAAAAATTTATAATTTTACAAATATTTACATTACATTCCATGATTCGCAATTAATTTAATTCAATATAAATTCTTAATGAATTGTACATACATAAATACATATATTTTAATACAAATAAAATCTCATGTATTTAAGAGATCCATGAGATCAATAAATTTAAATATTATTAGTCCATGAATATTACATGTGATAGAATGAAACACGCAATATATTGATTCACACCAATCAAGCGATGCTATTAACACATCGTTATTCCTCATTAATTCAGGTCAATCAAATTACATTACACCTTTCAGGCATCAAGTTTATTCTCCTCTCGATCTCTGTCATGAATTTTATAAAGACTCATGAAATTATCCATTGATGGTTTTCTTGGCTGTACGTTTCCTTTACATGAAAATTTTTCAATCGTACATTGTTTGGATTGCTGTTTTCTTTTCTTAATTTTATTACGTACGATAATCATGAGATTATAAATATTCCGGTGGAAATTATCGAAACGATTTCCATAAGCAATCATGTAAAATTCATAATCGGAATAGATCGTTGAAATAACGCGTGTGACGAGATGAATATTTGCCGTTTAAATTGTATGTATGTAGACGAGTGTTTAACATGATATCGATTAACATTATTTAACATTAATGTGATATTAAATATTAATCATTTAAATATGAAATTACATGTTATTGAATGTCCGTTGATATGAAACGCATCCCAAATACCCTTTTTTAGCAATACAAGACTGTTGTTGGTTTAGTTAATAATTATTATTGGCCCGGTGGCCACACGGTATGCGGTACCATGAATATTATCCACCGTGTTATGTTAAATATTTAACATGAATGTTAATAATTTTATTTGGATTATGCAAACCAAACAAAATAAAATACACTAAAATTGGAAGAAAAATAGAAATCCATAGTATCCCGTCGAGTTAAATTCCTTTTTTTCTCTTTAAAGAAAAAAACAAAACAAAACAAAAACATTACATTACCAAGTTTCATACACGAAGAAATAAAATACTTTAAACGAGAATTTCCCTACGTCTTGTACACCCCCCTTAATTGAATAGCAACATTAAGAAATACCCAAACAAACAAACAAAATGATATTTTGTAATGATTCAACAGCCAATGGTAAGCTGTCGTTAAAGTTTCCTATAAAAATATGAAATTAAATAAAAAACTCATAATGTGGTGTGTTAAAACTCTTCAAATATAAATAAATCATTTCCTTTTCTTAATATCCCTTTGGATCATTTGTTTAATAATTTTTTTTTTTCATTTTAAACAATATTCAATATTCCTGTGTCTTATTGCACATATTATTAAATTATGAATAACATGCGCCAACATCACCATGATATCATAAAATAACAAAATTATATTTGATTTTCAATCTCCTCTCATTCCCGCACTCATTGTGAATTAAACATTTTATTTTATTTTGTTTTTCTCTACATCATGATAATATGTAATGAATTTGTATAACATTATTCATAATCTCCATAATAATATGTGAATTGTTTTTCGATAGACAACTAGCATTATTCATTTCAGCATCGTTAAACGAAAATCGAATGAAAATCTGAAATGAAATTAAAGGAAAAACAATATTAATATTTAAATGGCTATGAGTATAGTTGTATACTGTGAATGAAATGGAAATATATTGAATGTTCAAATACAATATGATGCGTGATATGAAACGTTAAATTGATCATTAAATGATGTAGGTGAATGTGATATTAATTCCTATAAATGATGTCCAATATTTGTATTCACTTAGTTCAACTCCACATCACATGTGAAACAGTGAAAGAGAGAAGAATATTGTAAATTGATAAATGATAGTTTATTGATGAATGATACAAAACATAGAATACTAACTGTGAAATGATGAATGTCTTGATGTGGATCAGTTATTCATCATCTTTAATTCACCGTATGAGCCAGCAGAGAAACATACCGAGGACTGCACCAAACGATACATTTCATTGAATTCAATAACTTAGATCATTATTATGATCACATATTTATTCGATTTTTACAAGACAGAATCACATATTTATTTTTATATGGTAATATCAAAGATACTTAATTTAATTAATCGGTAATTTATTTATCCAACAAATCATATAAATGATGAATATTAAAAGGCTCCATAAGATCACCATTGATGGTTCATCTTTATCATTTTCTTAAATAATATTCAATTCATATGGTGATTCCGTTGAAATTGATCATTTATGTGGATTTTGAAGAGTTATTCTGTTGTCTAAACAGCTTTTTTTTTGTGTACTCTCTTTATACTAAATCACGTATTCCCATTAAAATCCACACATTAAAGACGAATGGAGTGGTTTTTTCTTTAATAAAAGTTTATACCAGTGAATAGGACCACCCGCTGATCACCAGGACATGTTTATTAACTATTTCACGCTTTTTGACTGGGTGCCTTCAGAGAACATTCAACCACATTTCGATCTCTACTCTCTATGCGAGTTGTAATTCATTTAAATTGTTGAATACTCATATGCAGATTACAATGTAATATTCAGTTTAAAATAACATAAAATCGCATGGGATGGTATTTTCATGTTACATAGAGGCCACCAGTCGACTATGAATTAGAATCAACTGTGAACTATCACATATTCTTTGGCAACAAAAAAATGAAAACTACTCTTGATCTTTACTAGATTTCTAGCAATAAGTTAATGATCAAACAGTTAAAATTTATTCCATAATTTAATAAATATTTATTATGTATTATGCTGTTTCATACTATTTATGTTCATAATTCTTTCATTTTCACCAATTCAATATCTATTCAAATTACTCGGTTTGAGATTTTTATTTTTTTTTATTTTCAATCAAAACCACGGTTATAATAATATTAACCGAAAATAACAAATCATTATAGTTATTTTATTCTCCATCTCACTCATTCACTTCAGCTTCAGCTTATAGACATAATCAAATTGGAGTGCACACCTTAACTTGAAACCATGCAAAAATAATCATTCAGGATTGGAAAATTCGAAAAATCATAAAGAATATATTTTTCTTTATTATTTTCTTCTCTATAATATTTATAATTAAGCATACCGATCAGTTGTTGGTCTCAACTATATGCGAGCACTAATTTCTATTTCAATATATACGATTGAATCACAAAGCGGTACAAATAATATTAAATTGAATTGAGATAAATTCCATAATAATAAGGAAATAAATTTCAATAAATATCACCGATATGTTTTATTGGCCAATTTATGAACGCATTTATAATTCATGGTGAATTTTTATATTTTACTTAATAAGAATATACAAAATATTATTTAGAAATTTTTATCGATTATAAATAAATGTAATTCATATTTACCGTGAATTGAAGAGGAAAATATACCGTTGAGATGTTTTACGTTGGTGTAGTACACTGATTGAAAAAGCACACCGAACCGAATGAATGTTTTGCCTTGTACTACACAAAAGTGATAATTTATATTGATTGGAATGGTACAGGTAACAATCGTTTAATAAAAATCCTGAGGATCGAAACATTGAAGTCATGATGGGACGTATTAAGCGAGGGCCACACAAGGGAGACGAATATCAGCAGCTAATAATATTGATTATAATCGTATCATCTTATTATGTGTCGCTTAAATTATTTATAATAATCGTTCATTAATTACCATAATCGATTTATTAAGCATTAATGTTGATTCAGAATCCAATTTACAATCGATTAATGGTGAATTGGAAATGCTTTTCCCTCATAAAATCCAATTGGAATTATTAATCCCATACAAAAATATAAATTCAATATCCGAATGAAACGATAATTTTTTTTTCTTTTTCTGTGTACAGCATAATAAATTAAAAGATCGTTCATGCTGTGATTAGTTTGTTTTATTGATTTTATTACAATAAATTTATAGTTAATTTTTTCATTTAACATGTTATTGATAAAATAAAACAGCAACAACAACACAACCGATTAGATTGGAATATATTAAACAAGTTACTTAATACGATTCATAATCGAATTGATATGATCACTTAAATATTATCCAATTTCAAGTGTGTGTTAAAAATGTTATCGCTTAATGCGATTTACAAATTCATAAATCAAAAAATAAATAAGAAAATAAAAATCATATGAATATAGAATTATTAACAAAAATATGTACAAATATGAAGAAAATAAAAGCAACATAATATTATTAGACCAAGTAGTGCATAAATACTCGTAAATTGTGCCTCATGGTGTCTCACACAATCTTCTGATTTAATTCACTGAGCATTTCTTTCTTTTTGTCTTTCGTTCAGTTTGAAACAGTTCATATCAAATTTTATTAAATAAAGGTGCGCTCATTGATTATATCAGTTTATAATCTGTCTTTGGCATTGAAAGATTTAGTTAGCGAATATCGCTAGGCAAAGAACTCGCGTGAATCGTTTAATGTGACAACTGTGAAAATTATAACTGATTATAACACACCACAATAGTCGGATATTCAATAAAGGTAAACGGTTTTCCATAAAACGCGACATCAAATTGTATTTATGATTTAAATGACTGTGATCATCATCAAAGTCATCTTTAAATAGTGTTATGATGATATCTCATGTATGAAATTATAGTAAATTATCACAATTATTTTCATTTCACCAATTTCACGTTACTTTTGGCTATAATTTAAATGATATGTTGTTTTATTTAATGCATTTGTTTTCTTTACTTCATTATTCTGTTACAGTATCTACAAGTCGATCCACCTAATTCAGTCAGTGGATATCTGTTGTAGTTGAAAGCAGGAACGCAATGGGATTTCAGTGAAAAGAAAATGTTAAAAGTGTTCATACTGTGTTGTGTATTAGCCAGTGTTCATGGAGGGATTGTCAAACGAAATCTTATTGATCATATCGATACAGGAATTCGATATGCTGGGAAACTATTAGGTGAGCATTCATAATCAAATAAAAATTTTCGATTTTAAATTTATGTGTGTACCTCTAATTGTGATAGATTATTATCATTGTTTGTATTTAACGATTATTAAACTATAGGATGGAATGAAGCATCGACTGTGGCTGATTTAGTGTCGAAGGCATTTGCTCAACCCAAAGAAAATCATCATAGAAAACAGAGTGGATCGAATTTGAATACTCTTGAAGTGGAAACAAATGAAATAAAGACAAGCAGCAACAGCAACAATGATAATGATGGCGTTAATTCATCAAGTCTTTTGGGAAATTTTCTACGTATTATTGGATTAAACAATGGAAAATTAAGTGCTTTAGCTATAAATGGTCTCATCTTTATTGCTCAAATGGTAATTGTGTTTCTGCTTTCTAAATGTTATTTCTTATTAAATTTATTTTATAAATTGTCTTATATATCACCGTCAGATTGGAAAAGCGTTCGTTAATCAACAGGTCTCTAGTAGCAGACACATGGAGGCAAAGCAAAGAGATAATGAAGAATATGCAGAACATCGTAGCGCTAGAGAAGGATCACCAATTGATTGGATCTTATCGAATCAATCTGAATCACTTAAAGAAATGTTACAAGTTGTACGAGATAAAAATCTACCAGACCATATCGTTCAATTAATTGAAAATCATGAAGTAAAACCAGGTCAAGCGGATTGCATTAAATTATTAATATGTAAATGTATACCAATCATTTCACGTATGCAAGATATAGTCGTGCAACGGTTAGACGGTAAAGGGGATATTAAATTAAATGATATAAATGATGTTATTAATCATCTTGGTAATGTTGAAGATTTTAAACGGCACGGTAAATTATGCGAAAATAAATATTCAAATTGTAAATTTTATTGAATTCCATTACCAATTTAACATAAATAAAATCCATGTTTTTAATATTCATGTTGTTTATAATTCATCAAATATGATTGATTTTCAAGCTTTAATACGAGTAAAATATGGCAAAACTTGAAGTGGAGCATTGTACCCAGTTACCGTTTGAGGTCCTTCAATTATTTGCTGTGTGTTCTCATCTCTCCAAGTTCCTCGTGGGAAATAGATATCACGGACGACCGTTCCTTCAGTCAACACTGGCGCTACCATTAAGTCTTCGCCAAGCAAATATTCTAAAGAAATCAGTCAATAAGAATGAAATTGGTAAAGATAATTGATAAGTACTCTCTTACGGTCATTGACTCCTTGTGCAACTCGATCATATGGGTCAATCCACCAAATTGGAGTGTTAATAGGCTCTCCAGTTTCAACAGCGCGATGCATTAATTGCATTATCTTATCAGTGTATTGTGAATGCAAATCCACCATAGAGTGGCTGATACTTATGGTTTCGTTATCATAATCCCAAGGAACATAAGAAAACTGAAGACTTGGCATAAATACATTTGCCTGAAGCCACCGAATAAATAATTCTTTCTCTGGTGTATGATTATTGTAACCGTTACCTCCAATCATATCAGGAAGTACGAAAGGATAACCGACCATATTCAATTGCAGAAGAGTTGTCACTAAGGTTGGCAATCCATTGTTCCATCCCCATTCAGAATCTTTATCAATCATACGCATGAAAATCGGTAAATTTTGAGTACCCTGTCCTGAACGTACTTCAACAAGAGGACCAAATTTAGCAACAGTGGTCACATAAGCACGAGTAATTAAACTTGGTTGTAACTCAATAGGTCCATTTTGAATTGAATCCTGAAAATTAAATGGTCATACAGAATGAATATTATTATAATAATTGGAATTTTAATATTAAAATGATTATACCGGCGGTGACCAACTTGTTTCTCCAGCGTCGAACTTAAAGCTATCAATTCCCAATTCAAGTAATTCTTTCAATCGATTAGTATACCATTCAGATGCATTTGGATTTGTAAAATCAATGTAAACCGCTTCACCACGTTGACTATTCCACCATTGAGTAGCAGTTTCATTGTTGTGGTTTCGAACAAGATAACTAAAAATGCAATATTATTTATTGATATAAAATCAATGAGTGTTTATCATTCGCTATTCACCCTTTAGACATGGCTTCTGAATACCAAGGGTCACAGCCCTTATTGATGAATGGATGAATCCAGAGAGTAACACGGAATCCCTTAGCTTTTAACTCTTCAACAGTCCTTGTAATATTTGGAAATTTAGTTTCTCTAAACGTCAGAGCACCATAACACACCTCCCAATCATCATCAAGCTCAAATTGACTGTTTTGGAACTTGTTCGCAATAATTTCATCTGCAAACTCATTAACGACTTTTTCATCGACTTCAGTTTTATATCTGGCCCAAGTAGACCAAATGGGATACCGAACCATTCGTTCATCGGGAACATCAGACGGTTTACCCAGAATATGTTTGACAGCAGCCATATGAGCCACCCGACTGTTGACACCAATTCCAAATTTAAATGAAAGTGAAAATTCCTCACTTCGGGAATTATACGGAGCAATCGGATTACCTATGAAACATAATTTACCATCTGAATCTGGGCCATTTTGATCAATGAATAGAGGTACATCTTCATCAATATAAATAAAAATTCCATTTGAATTTAACCAGTAACGTTCAGTAATTGCTGTATTGCCTTCTTCTTTGGAAACATATGAAAAATTAATGTACTGTGAATTTTCTACTGGCCAATATTGATATCGGTATTGCGGTCCACCATACCAATGAACTCCTAGACCAATCGCTAATGGTAGACATATCGATTGAGGTGCCATATTCTTCGTGAACGTTTGACGAGACGTAAAGATACGCACTCCATTTTCTACACGTTTTTCTTCAATTGACAAATTATTTTCAAACACTACTCGTAAGAAGTTTGGAATATCTGGCCGTTGCTCGACTGTAGTTCCATTAAATCCCAAAACTAAATTAGAAAGTACTAGACATAATATTACATTCTTTAGAATTTTATCCATAATCACTTGTCGCACTGAACTTCAACTGACTGAATGCTAGATGCTACCATGGCCTTTATATACTACTTGATTCCTATACGTTATCACAAGTGCTATAGAATAAAATTGTTTACTCAATATAGTTAAGAGCAAAATAAACATTCTTTGGGAAATACACGATCAAAAATATAATCTCCTTATAAATGATTATTTTTCTGCAATTACAATAACGTTTACAAATAATAAAATTGATAAATATCTATGATAAATAATTCTGTTCCAATAGGATCACCGCAACCAAATATTCTCCTCATTACAATAATATCGTCTATGATACAGCACTAGTTACTTACAATGATAGAGATGTTTTGGCTTCATTTTCAATTATGTCTTTAATCATTCGCAATTCATCTCGATCGGCGCACAAATTAACCGATTCACAATGTAATATTTCTTGCATTCCAATTGTTTTATTCTGTTTTATTTGACATTCGATCTGTTGAAGTGTTTCAGATCGCATACGATGCACTTCACGTATAATACGTGACCATTGTTCCTTATAAAACACTTTTGATTTCTGTACATCTTCTAGTCGTTCATTCAGTAAACGCTGTAAAAGAGTCGTGTGATGATCGTTATAAGTTGTAAACAGGTGTTTTAAATCACCATACCAAATCCTGAAATAAACCGGTTAATTGTTCTTTTGGTAACAGATTTTTCCTCATATCTAAGAGCACAGCTTCCAAACTGGCCACTTGATTTCGCAATTTAGTATTTTCCTGTTCGACCATAGTTTTATTCATCTCTAATTCACGATAACGAAGTTCTTCTAACTTCAATTGATGTTCCATATCGTCTTCTAATCGTCTAGCTCTTTCTTTTAACGTTAGCAGATTAGTTGTATATGTGTGTTCCAACTCGGCTTTAGCTTGAGCAAAGATTATTTCTCTATTCATTTCCTCGAGACCACGTTCCTTCAATGTTCTGTTAGCATCCTCTAAGGCAGTAGTTAATGCATTACATTCCTCCAGTTTTTGTGCTAATCTATCTTCTTGGGCCTGTTTCTTTCTTTGCCAAGCAGACGATAATTGCGCGAGATGATTTATTTCTCTTCTTTTGAGTTCAATTAGAAAATTTTCCTGCTGCTTTAACTTCCATTCTTCCAGTTCTTCCACAATCTTATACGCTAAACTTTCATCAAAATAATATTTAGGGACAGTATTTTCAGAGAATTTTCTTATCTGTGAATTAAAATTGGCCCCCAAATCTTCCAAATAGACGTATGCTTGTGCCATAGCAATTTTTTCAAGTGCATCATTCTCGAGTAAAATTACCCCCAAGTTATTTTTCTAAAACAATAATAAATTTAATTAACACTGTAAAAATCAACATCAAATACATATACCTCTGCCAGAAGACTGGTATTGTCTAGTTCAGCAGCTGCTGTTAATGATTGTGGGCCTCTTATGTTCAGTATTGTAGCAGCAGATTGAATTTCTTTATTAATTTGGCTTGCACGACAGGAGAAATAAAGTACAAACTCTAAATTGTCGAATTCAATGTATTCGTTGATGATATCTTGCAATTCAATCTTAACAATGCTTACAGGAATATCGGCTTTTGGATGTGAAATGCTGAAACCATGCAAATAATAAAATTTATAAAGTATAAAAAAATAACTTGAAAGATACCTGATTTGCCATATTCCAGGTTCTGGTAAACGACGAAATTTAATAGAGTGTAATACAAAAATAAAACTAAATGTTCGCGGAACATCAGATGATGATTCATTTATCCCCTGGATTGGTAGTACAGAAAAAGAGTCAGTGCACTCAATAATCTGTGGTGGAACAACATCAATTGATTGTTGCACATTCACTCGTAAATTACTACGTTGCGAACGTGGTCTTTCGGTACCAATTGCTTTTTCCGCATATATTGGACACTTAGTTGGAATCTCCTCATATAAGTTTACTTGGCATTCGTTATTATGCATTAGTATTTTTGGTTCTTGATGAACCTTAATAATTTTCTGCTCACAAGTGGTTTCAACAATCTGAGACGTTTGAATATAAGTTTCCATATTAGAACCTAAA
Source organism: Coboldia fuscipes (assembly GCA_001014335.1). Taxonomy (NCBI): domain Eukaryota; kingdom Metazoa; phylum Arthropoda; class Insecta; order Diptera; family Scatopsidae; genus Coboldia; species Coboldia fuscipes. Next base: position 218,105 of record JXOR01000226.1, read on the forward strand.
TTAAGACTGTCACCACCCCCAACTTGGTCCACAAACTCGAGTTCATGAACCACCTCCTTCTTCTCAACCATCTCGCAGTTACTGGTCTTTTCACATGATGATATATACTTTAGACTAAATTTATAGACTATGTATGGACGCACATCAAATTCCGTTTGCTCTCTGATTGAATTAATTACACATCGGCTCTCTTGTTCGAATGTATCATCATTAATCTTATATTTATTCAAAAATTCATCCAAACTACTGACGTTGATCAAATCATTCAAATTTAAGCGGCATGTTCCTACAAAACGAGTACATCAGTACACAACAATTGAGTCAAGTGGGCGATATTTACTGTTACTTACCAACTATGTAATCATTGTAAAATATATCAATAGGGATATAGAATACTTTGCGGAAATACTCCTTGAGTTTTGTCAACGATGATCGAAAATGAATTGCTATCTTCTCATGAATATTATAAGAACCATTGAGTTGTTTCCCCAATATACATTCGGATGGAGAACCTAATAAAGTGTATCGCATTTTGAATGGTTGTGACAGTGACTCATTCATATGAAGCATCTAAAACAACAACAATACGATTTTACTTCAAGACGTGTTCTATACAAATACTGGTTATATGTATATGAAAAAAGCTTACATTCTCCAGATTAATCGCACATTTCATAATCACTTTAACAATGAAGATATGACAATCTTGATTAAAATCCCCGACCTGTAGTAAACCTTCGTCTTGCAATAAACAAATATTGATACCCTGCTGTGAACTCAACATATCATCACTAATGGTATTATCTACTCGTATTGATTCACAGCTCATATTAATTTTCTAAAATCGTTCAAATTAAATAGCGTATAAATTATATTCGTTGGATAATAATCATACCGGGCTGAGTTGTCCATCGGCGTTTAAGTTAAATTTGTCAGTAATAGTAACGTATATTAAAAGCTCTGGTTTCTGTAGTCTCCAATCCACCGATAGTCCGATTAATTTATGCCAATGAGGTTTTATCTATAATCAAATATTTTCTTTATCACATTGTACATACACGTTCCTATAACTGAAAGTGTGTACCTTAGCAACTTTTGATGCTGGTAAAATTGGTATCCCTCTAATTGGTATTAATGCATATCCAATGAAATCGCGTGATGAATCAAAATTTACGGAAAAACACTTCAGCTTAATAGGCAAATTTTCTGTTTTCATTCTGTCGATAATGAGGGTAGAATATGTTAAAAGAAATTCAATTACGAATGGGAAATTTGTTTGATATAAGCACCTTTTGACGGATTTCCTATCTGTTTCCCATATCAAATTATTGTCAAATATCGTTACACTTGCTGGGGGCATTATTTCCGATTCCAATATATTACCGCCCAGTGTAGCTGTTATAATGATTGGATCCTGTTTCAAATTAAGTCCGGTACCTAACAATAAATCAATTGATTTAAAAGTCATTACCAGACCAGCAATGATATGCGATGCCTCGTCTTACCTTCTTCAAGGTGAAGAATTATTACCATGTTATCCTCGTCCTCCATTCTGACCTCGTTCATGATGTCACTCTCCAATTGATAAAAAGTTTTGAAATGGTATCTAATAATCAAACAGAATTCTCATTAATAGCAATTCACTTATTACAAAGTTATGAGAATATTAAAATGCAATTGAATATTTATTCCGCGACAAATAAATGAAAATTAATTTAAAATAAATTTTCAATACGTTTATGTGTATAAACAGCTGTATAATAAAAAGTAGTGTTTTGTTTCTAATGAGAGTCTCATTAGATTTAAGGACCAGGTCAACGAGACGGTTGGTTACCGGTGTTTACTACGATCTCACCTGCCATATCCAGTAAACTAATTGTTTGACCTGACCAATGGAATTAATTACCATGGCAACAACAAGGATTCATTATGTACCGGAAGTGATTGCTCAGTAGTGGGTTATTGTAGAGTGAGGACTTGATGAATTGTGTCAATACATCCAAAGTTCTAGTTGATAATAATAAAATTAAATCAATATATAATTAATGGTATTATTAACAATTTCCATTTCAATGAGACTCATTTAAGATTAATGGTATTATTAACATTTTCAATTTCACACATTTAATTTTAAAAGCGAAATCAATTGAGAATTCGCCATTCAGAATTAAAGTTGCACCAATTGGTAGACATTGCATTCGAAGTTCCATCCAATTAGTCCGAATGTAGATCAATTTGCTATACTTCATATCATATTAGATGTTGACATATATCAATTTGAACAATACTAAATACTGAATCGATCAAATACTAACCCTTGATGGTCATAATGGCTTACAGAATTGCATTCAAGCATATAGATTATGCAATTTGTTGTAATTTTTCGTTCAACAGCTGTTTGAATGGAGCGCGCTATCCGCTTGAATGGCATTAGATTCGATACCGCTAATGCTATGTCAGCAGTTGGCAGCTATGCTCATCTCCATCTTTCGAAACAGTAACTGGTACATTCGTATTGTAGATTTACTAAACGGGTTGAGAAGCACGAACTCTGCCCAATTAGAACCTTCAACTGATCTCTAGTTGTTACTCTGTGACAGCGTATATTCTGAAAATATTTTAAAATGATTGGTAATTTGAATTTATCAGAAATTGTATTAAATTACTTCCACTTCATCCAGTCAGAATAAATTAACTAACCACGTGTTATTACACTCTCAACACATTGCATATGACATAGAGAGTATCGCCATCTACCGAGTGTACTGCACACACCCAATTGCACTCAGATTCGGTGGCAAATGTACAGTAGATAGTTTGACAAGTTCAAAATGGTGAATTTTGGTTTAAAAATCGTATATCAAATTTTGATATAAAACTTGCATATGGGTCCGAACTTTAATCTTTTTCCTTTTTTTTAAATTCCCAAAGACAAATTTTAGGTTAATTAATTAATAATGTAGGTATTTAAAGTTGTTTAATTGTACAGTGGAAAACGATATTTAGAGTTTGACAAAACCATTGAGTTCGGAAGAGGTGCGGTTTTCGTGAAAAAAAGACCGTGTAGTTTTTATTCAAAGCAAAGTGATGATGGATTTTTTATAATACCCACTCGCATTATACAAAAAAGAAATATAAAGTGTTATAAAAATTTCATTCATTTTGGATCCAACAAAATAACTCATTGAGCACCGTTTAGAATATGATAACTTTTCATTTGGATTAATTAAACAAAAGTGATTTTAAACAATACAAGAATTGTATAAAGGAAACATTTAATTTTACGGAGTGCATTAGAATTAAAAAAAAAAAAAAAAATTATTCACCATCAAGAGAGTAGTGTGTGAGACAGAGAAAAAGAAGAAAATTTATAAATTATATTACTTAAATTCTGTTCGTGTATTTTGTTTAATTTATTTATTTGGCAACTACATCATATTGTAATATCTAAAGAAATTAATATACCGTGGAACAGTGTAATTAGAAATCGGAATACAAAAGCGGAGTTATGTTGCACAATCAAACAAGGTATCAAAAACGTTGAATTCTTTTTTTTGTAAGGTCCCGTGAACAACTAATAGAAGAGATACAAAAGTGTGTAGTTTAATATTTTGTCGGTCGTAGTGGTGTGGTTTTATATTCGCATCCATTAAACAGAGAGACGGAGATAAACATTATTTCCTCTGTGTCCAAATGGTGATCCTGTGCAACCATCAAATGAAACATTTTTATTACTAACTTCCGAACAAAAAGATCTACTTAAAGGTGTAAATAAGTCAATTATTATTACGCCAGCGCATCATATATTCGTAGAACAATTAAATTGTTACAACACATAAAAGCACAGTGGAAGAAATTAAAGTTACTTAAAGTTATTTAAATTCTGTTGTTTTATTTAAAAAAAAAATTACTAAGTATCTACTTTGCTAAATGTACACGATGTATGATGGTTGTTCATTCAGTTGCTGTCTGACAACTCAAATTGAGTAGATTTAGTGATTCAAATAAAAAATTCAAAAAAAGACAAATTATATGATGGCGACAATGAAACGTTTCTGTTATCCAGTAACACCAGCAAGTGAAACTCTAGCCGGGTCCGATAGGCATACTAGTCAGCATTAGTATATTATACAGAAGACCCATTTGGATCCGAATAGGAGGTATGTATACAATAAATTCATGATTTTCACTATAATTACAATAATTATGCCATGTTGAATGAACACTGTTCACTGTTAAATAAGCATAAATACACAATTGATTTCTAAACGTCTTCATTTTTTTTTTAATTGGAGTTCCTAAAAAGTTTTTGTAATTTGTTAATATGAATTTTTCTTAGCAGAATATGTGGCAAAGCGAAAACTTTTTAAACCAAATAATAACTAACAACTCGTATCAATCTATGTAATAGCACAATTTAATTTCAATCATAAGTTGAAATACTTTATAGTAAGTTCATACAATTATTTTTCTCAATTTAAAATCAAGAGTAAGAGAATTACAGAATTAAAAAATAAAAAAAAGAAAAAAAACATTTTAACTTGAAATCACCTGCATATTCAATATGAGGAAATACTTAAGAGTGTGCATACAGTTGTTGATGAGAGCGAGGCAAATGAATGCAATGTATGGTTGATCAAAATTATATGAGAGATGAAACAAATAAAGCCATGGCATAATGCGCTATTGTCCTCTATATCACAAGGGCCTACATATTGATATTGAATCGTAAATGGCAGCATCAATAATTATCTTTCATCATTTAGCCACGATATTATATTATTGTGTATATAGAACTGAAGGTTGTAACCCGCTGTTGGTCGAGCTCTCTGACAGAGAATTCCCAATGAGTAAAAGAGAACGAGAAGTAGTTGAAAGATCTATAGAGTCTCTATAGTACGGTTTTGTCTCAGCTACCTACACCTACTGGTGGTATTGAATGAAGCAGTTAGGTTTCTTTATATTGAATATCAATAATTTTTGTGTATTGGCATTTAATATGATCAACGACAGCGGGTACTGCTGGTCGATTACCTAGAAATATAAAATATAAATTAAAATAAAAAAATAAAATGAAGTAAGAATACTGGAAATAAAAGACTAAGTATTTCATTTACATTTGATAGAAAGAAATCTCTATAAGATTATTATTCAGACTATGACGTAGCCTTCAGTTAGTGTTGGTTTGTCCGTTTGGGTAAATCATCAATTAAAAAATATAAAAAGGTTGAACGCAATATAAATTTATTTTCTTTTTCATTAAACCATACTGAGTCATAATTAGAGTCCATTGTGATAATGCATAAATACATAAGTATTTCACGTTATATTTTATTTATTATTTTTTTATTGAAAATAAAATTATAATTCAACATAAGCACATACCAGTTTGTTGTGTACAATCGTACATTGGTAAACGTGTGTCCCTCAATGTGTGTTATACGAATATGCATTTCTTACCTGAGTAAACTCGCGCGATGGTCATTCATATGATCTACATACACATAAAATCAACATAGCAGTCAACAGTACAACAGAAAATCTCTATATGACTACAGAATACCGCAGGTAGTTTTCACATACTAAATAATCGATCTAATACAACAGCAGTGAATGAGTTGATTCATAAAATTTAGGAATCAAAATTGAAGCGAAAAAAAAAACGACTCATCAGCTCTTTTCTATAGATATGAAAATTAAAGTGTTTTCTTATACATTTCGTATATTGAAATTTATTCTTCATCCGATTTATAAATATTATGTGTTTTTCACAATGTGATTATGGTGTGCGCCCGGTAAAGTATGTAACTGATCTTACCTTGACGTCACAAATGTGAGGCCATACACTTATGATTGTATATACCGTGATCTTATTTTAATTATATGAGTTTTGTTTCTTATTTGCTTATCTTTAAGAGTATGAGATAAAAATAATTTTTATTTTTGTCGTTTTAATCCAATTGGTGATTTTTTTTCTAAATTACGATATGGAGTGTATGAAAATCATAGGGACAGAGAAAATGGCAAAGAGAAACGAATCATTATTACATATGTACGTAATGTTGTTGTTTAATGAATTGCAATTTCATCATCACTTGGTTTTTGATCATTTTATATTAGAATCCCATGAATTATGTGGTCGCTATGGTAACTTTACTACTTGGACACTTTAATTTATTTATATAAATAAAATTTTTTGTTCGGGGGCGATGATAATTAACTCACCGGTCAATTATAAAATAAAACTGTCATTACAGCACCAAAAGAAAAAGTAAATAATTTACTGCAGTTTTATTCATTTATTTCGGACAATATTTCTAACCAAAAAACGTCAAAAATTTGCTATCTTTAATAATTTTTATTTTATTTAAATAAATAATAATAAACCAAGAAAGTGATTTTTATAGTTTTTATGCTATAGACCAAATAATATATAGAACAAATTTGCCGCAGTAAATAATCGCCGTTGTTAAAATATCACAAAGATTCGGTTCTTGTTTTTTTTTTCTTTCTTTAGCAGTTAGAGTCATCCGGTAGAGACGGAGAGCAAAAAAAAACGGTCATTAATAAGTTTAATTTTTTGTCAAATCAGGTTACTGATTATCTAAAAGAAGTATTGAGAGATTTCATTCACAGATAGAATCCACAACGTCTTTTACCTAGCAAAACAGTATTATTGATATAGAGCGTGTGCGCCCCAAATGTGCAATTGATAATTTACAGAATTGAATACAGAATCTGGCATCAACCAAAAAAAAATAAAATTCTATTTATGAAAAATAAATTGAAATTAAATTCAAATTTGTGAATTTACCTGTGCAACAATAACGATTAACTAACGATATTAAAACAGCAGTAACTGGGTGTTAACTATAATTTGTTTTTGTATTTCAAGAGACGGCTTTAGATAAAACCCAACATACAATAAAAATATTAAGAAGATACAAACTCCTTTATTTTCGGGGGAGTTTAATTCAATACAAAAATGATTATTACATGCACCATTAATGTTATTGACAAGCCTGAAATCACTGGTTAGCGCCATTTAATTTTTGTCCCCAACTGTATTAGATAAGTGTTCTATATTCAACCATATATTAATTGATTGTTTTCCTTCTTTTTCATTTCAGTCAATGCGTATTAATTCCGTTGAATTGATAACTAGAAAGGTGTCACCAAGATTTCAAAATACATAGGGCATCATACAATCGGAGCTAAAGGGTTATTTAATTACACTAGAATAACAAGATACCGTGAAATAAATTGGTGAATTTAAAAAAAATAGCATTTACTGCTGGAACAACGTGTGTTTACTGAATAGGATAAAATTGCATAAGTCACAGAGAGATAGAGAAAGGGGGTGATTGTATGATACGTTACAAAACCCACAACAGAACAATTTGTTTTTGAATTTAAAATACGCACGGTTATTCAAAAACTAATCAAAATAAAATACGAATCAGTGGAAAAATAATATAAAATAAAGTGTTAAAGGATATTTGTTGGAATACTTTTCACGAGAAAAAAAAAACGATAAGAAATAATTATACCCGAACCACCCATATATAAGGAAATAGGAAAAACGGAATCATTTAAGGATTATAAAATAAGTTATATACATTTTGGGGATAAAGTAAACTACTACTGGATTCTGACGACAAAACACGAAGAGTGGGAGATAAGTGAACTCCTAAGTGTGTGTGTACACTTTGAATAAAAGGTGCACAGAATAACAAAAAAGGGATTATAGGGAAAGAGAATAGCAAATAATAGTTGGAAGAATGAACCGGCGAGACGGTGAAACGCGAACCCGCGATCGTGATGTTGGTAGACAAGCCAGGTGAGAAAATTCATTTATCACTTATTCAATTTTATTTTTATTGTTGAGCGTTGTTGTTGTGGTTAATATTGTATTTGTTGTCGACAATTTGTGTATAATGAATACTTGAGATTTCACATGCGATGAGATGATTCCTCGCCAACGACAGAATATTATACATAAATACTGAAAGAATGTTTAGGAAATTATTTAAAAATGTTAGATTTAACTCTTTGGCTGTTGTTTTCTTATTTAGAGTCAAATATACCGGTATGATGAATGTTTTCATTTCTTGTACAATCGTCTTTAAAAAGAAGAGAGTCGAGAAAAACAAAATTGAAAAATATTATGTTGCGTTTAGGTATCGTGTTTGCACCTATGAAAAAAAATGATACAACATTGGCTGCATATAATGCAATATTGTGAAATAAATCGTAAAGCTGATTAAAATCTAAGCCATCAGTTATATGTGTAGTTAAGATTCATGATTATAAATTCAATATTACAAAGTATAATACAATTATGGAATTAAAAAAAAAAATAACGAACTTTGCAAAATTATTTGAAATGCGGCAGAAGACAAACCAGAATGTAGAAACAAGAAAAAAGACAATTGTAATTTTGACGGTTCTTAATTAAGATATCTTTTTTATTATATTCTTGGAGTTTCTGGTTGTGTGTGGAGCAACATTTAAATTGTATTACATATTTTTATTCTATGACTCATAACGTGAACTAATTCCAATGATATTATTAGTGGTACCATTATACTACTTGGTGGATGAATAATCGTTTTCTATTATACTGTATTTCAACACGAATTTAAAATTGGAAGAACACAAGAGATTATTGACTTTTGAATGTAAATATGCATTGGCAACAATATTTAACGGTAGATAATTCGGTGAACTTTCGATGCTATTTTAAATATTATCACTGATTGGGTTAAAACAGAGAATCGAATCTCTTTGTTTTTCATACAATTGATGACTATTGACACTGGATTGCTATAATCTATACGATTTGAAGAATATAAAAGACAAATTAGATACTGAAGTAATTACAAATTTTGTTTCCACGTTATCATCGAGTGTGGAGAATGCAAGATGATATTATGTGTGTTCTAATTATCATTCATACATATAATTTGACTGTAATTCAATGGTTTGAAATAGTGTAGTACTTTTGTTTGTCTCTTTGTACCTCCCTCACTTATTAAATGACTCTCGGGTCATTAAGTAAAACTATGAGTGTATAATTTAAAATGGGTTTTAGCTTAATTAGTCTTGATCTCTGTACAATGTGGCGCGCACTAACGTTCTACATGTCTAACTTACTGACAAAAGAATGAACTTTATGAGTTTAGTATTTAAAAAATAAATAGAAGAGTTTTTATTTTTGCTATCTGAGAACATTTTTGTTAGTTCATTAGTTTTAGACTAAAGAACAACAGAGTAATTTTAGTTTTTGTGAAAATTATGAATGTTTAGACATAGTACGATCAAAATTTCTTTTCATTTGCCGCGATGTAATGAAAATTGTTCACTTCTGAGGAGAATTTCAATTGTCAGTACGAGGAGAGTGAAGAAAAAAATGTATAACTCACTTTATTATTCCCATAAATTGGTTATGAAACAATTACATTACCAACTGTTGACTTCCTTTTGAATGACACCATACAGTATTTATGAGCCACATGAAACGAAAAATCGACAGAAGAGTGAGAAGGTTGTAGTCAGTGCTATGAAACATGCCAAACACTATAATCTACAGAATATAAACTCCATTGACACGGTGAATTCCTTAGCCCACGGTGGTGTTTCTTATACATTTTATATTTCTTTATTCATGTTGTATTACCTTTGTCGTTATTATTGTTATGTATAAGAGAGGACCGGTGGCAAAATGTTACAGTTGATATTCGAAAAGAGAGACTCTTGTAATTTAACCCGTGAGTGCGCGCCGGTTTCCATTCACACATTTTATTCAATATGATTTGGAGGCAATGCTACGTAGAGAGCCATTGACTTTTTTATGTGCGTATAGAAATTTATGCGGCTAACATAATTTTAATGCTGCTGTGGACTATATTACTACAAGAGTTTTGTTTTTGGGGAGGTAATATAATATTGCGGGACCTTTGAAAGGAATTTCAATTCCTTTTGGCCAGAAAATTTGTGTTACAATTTAAGTTAATGGATGACCGTTCGACATATTAAATTCAGTGTTACCTATGCAAAATGTGTTGCGTATTTTTATTATTGGTATTATATGCGTAAAGAAAGGAATATGGTTGAAGATGGAGATTTGAAAGGAAAATACATTGATCAAAATGTTGAAATTAATTGTGGTATTGGTAGGATTATGTACCTGTGACTAAAAGCTCCAAATACCGGTGCGCACTCGTCTCTATGGTCAAATCATACTGAGCTCTGACTGTTGGCTCATTATACTCGTAAGTGTGTATTTAATCCAGTACCAACAGCATTCTCATGTGCCCAGCTATAAACCATATGTCGTTTTCTTATTTTTTATATTTCGAGTTTACGGTCATTTTCATGGGTTTTTACCTCTATATTAACGTTTTCTCTAAGTGTAAGTTGTTGATAGTTTTACATTATTTCATACTTAATGTGGTGTGCGCCCCAATGTTTGATAAATAGAATTCATTTATGAATAGAAAACGTGAACGGAAAGAATATTATTAATAGAGAAAGAAAATGAATAAAAGAATATGTCAGAACTTGCGATTTATAAATACAATAAGCATAATTACACAAAGTTTAATGGGCAAGTAGTTTCATATAGAAGACCTCTACATTCAGTTTATTGCTATTAAGCTGTTTTCGAAATGGTTTAGAGTCAGCAATTGAAAAATTAGTGGACGTTAAACACTGAAATTTTATGTGTGACAGCTAAAAATGCAACATATTAAATGTAAATTAACTTTTTATATTAACTAATAACTATATTATAATATTATAACGATTGATCTGTTTCTGTTCGGATCATAAAATCTGAATGAAGGCACAGTACCTTTATCAGCGCACAACAACTGTATCTAATGATTGTCTTACCTTGTATGGCCGATTAAGAGTTCAATCTAAAATCCTATTTATTTTGTACTGGACTAAAGCAGTGAACGAGTGTATTCAATGTTTGTTGTTTAAAGAGATCATCGGATTATTTTTAGCATTTTAATATCTTGATCAACAATTTTAATTTGCATACAATTTTAATATTATTATCTTTACGGATCAGATATAAAATAGAATACATTCGCATTTTCTCTCTCTCTCTCTCGTTGTTTCACTAACAGTAGTTTTATTTTTTACTTCTTATTTTATTTCAATACTCTTTTGACTGTAAGATTATTAGTAGATCGAAGTTAGCATCGTGTCTATGGACTCACGGAATAGTGAATAACCAGAAGAGTAAAACAAAATTCAAGTTCATTTATACCGATTTCAATAGAATAGGGAAAAAAAAACGAAAAGCATATCCATTGAATTTTTGATGCTGATTGAACGGGATTTTTTGTTCTTTCATTTCTTTGGGGGATATTCAAATGGTAATATTAAATAATGATAAAAAATCGAATCGATTGTATTTGTGAATTAGCTCGTGATTTTCTTTCTGTTGGATATCTACCCTTTACGTGGTTACCATATGGATTTTATAGTAAAAAATCCCTTATTCGATTTTACTGCTGGTTTTCAATTGGGGTGAATTTTATTTGTTTAGAAATTCCATTTAGTTGTTCATATTGAGAATCATATGGACGTTCTATGATTTATGTGTCCTCATCAGTATTTATTGAATTTCCAATGTCGCGTAATTTAACAAAACTGGTTGTTGTTATTTTTAATTTAATTTCAAAAAAATTATGTTGTTTTTTTCTTTCTTGAAAGCTAAAAATAAACTATTGGCAACAAAATAGTTAGAAATTGATTAAGTAATCGGTTTAATCAATTCTTTTCAATTTGTTTTTATGCACACATTATTATGTTTAATATGATGTGAATCTTAAAGCACACAGAATCATTTAAATGAATAGTTAATTTAGCTAAATGGATAAACTGGAACTGTGTCCAGATTCTCTTGTGTTTATTCATAAAATATTATAAGGTTGAATTGACTTTTAGCGAATTTAGATAAACACTCCTATGAACAGCGCTCCCTCAATTAGTTGTAATCGCTTTAAACAAATTCTAAAATAAAAAACAACAAATAAATTCGCATATTTCTTATTGTTATCTATGCATTATAGTTCATTTAAATATTAATTGTTAATCCATTTAGAATAAAGAGACAAATCGATTATTTAAATATTTTGAGTTACTACTACTGTAGTGCTACTCCAAAAGTGTCTCGCTCTTTTGTGAGTTCGATATTGAGAGATCCCCGTTAATGCATTTGGAGACGACGAATGAAAAAATGAAAAAATTGTATTCGTTTTAGATGGCTTCAAGGTAGTACACCGACAGGAAATCATTTACGTGAGAAAATATAATATTATTCAGTGTACAGTTGCAACTAAACATACGTTACCATTGAATATTATTTTCATTATTTGCACTCTATTGAGTTACCTGTTGGCGATTAAAAAATAAGTAAATGATCCACCAAGAGATTCTGGTATACAACTCACCTGTAATGATTAGTGTTGCCCGATTTTGTTATATATTTTTTCTGTATTGAAGAAAATCAATAACTCCTTCCGAATATAAAACATGAAAATTTTATTTATTTTTTTTTTATATTTGTGTGTTTGGATGTCAACATTTGGATAGCTTCGTGCTTTTTTTTTATATTCGAACCTTGAGGGTCGATGAGAATTCATCGAATTAAACTGAATATAGACGAGAAGAGTTCGATGAATTTTCACGCACTAAGCAAACGTATTGGCTCTAGATTTCCTTTCACCCCTTTTAATGATGGGTATGGAATCAATGGGAGCCACTTTTCGTACTGTTTAGTTCGCATATTTTTTTATGTCGTCAAACCCCAAAAAAAAGCTGAATATAATTATAATATACAACAAAATGAGAGAAGAGTGTGTATTCGTTATAAGTTAATTTATAACATAATGTGACAACATTTCACCGGTAATCTGAAGTGGATCGAAGAAGTGCTTTGATAAAATGTGTACTGTACACTGAAATAAAAAAAAAAGAACAGAACATTGGAAAAATACACATTTTTGTTTATTTGAGATGATAGATTATGGAGATGATGGTAACGAAATAAGAGTGACGAAGGATAAGAGTTAATGGTATGGTGTTAGATGAGGCTAGAAAATGAACGATTTAATGATGTGCAACGAGGCTGAATGGAAAAAAAGGGCATCCCTTCAATATGTTTTCCTGGAGGATAAATAGTGATTGTGTGTGGTCGTATCCAATGTGTGTGTGTGTGTGCCACATCATCATGATTTCATCATCCAGTTTATTTATCGTATTAAAATCCTTAAATTCGTTTTAAAGCTGGTGCCATTTTACTATTTCGATTTGCTTCAATTATGTTCACATAATTTAATTCTTGAAATGGCCAATTAAAATTTATAGACCATCACATTATTTTTGTGCTTGTTTTTGTTTCTCTTTCAATATTTTATTGAATGGACGGATTTACGCGATTTATAATTCTGCGAATCTTATTATGCATTGTATATATGGTACATAATAATTACGATGTTTGTTTGTATGACGTCTGTTGACCGTGGTTAGGTGATGTTATGCCAATTTATTAGTGATAATTTTCACACACTACAGCCAAATACTCATTATATAAAAATTTATGATTAAAACTGATTATTATGGTTGTATTTTCCAACTGATTATTATTGTATTAACGGTGGATGGGAAAGAGTAATATTTTCGATATGAATTCAAACAAATGGAGGATTAGTAGAACTCATTTATTTATAAATTATGGTAGTTTATGTTGTTACTAATTACAAGTAAATTGATGATTTCTATTAATTTTAATTAGATTTTTATCATCTGTGAAGAGTATAACCTTCACTGTGCGTACCTTGAAATTGATAATAATATTATGAATCTTTGAGCAACAACTGGTTGTTTACAATTTCATTAAGTTTTTAGATTTTTTATGTTATTTAATTTCATTTGACATTGATTATCACTCTTTGCGTAATCCACATGCCTTTGCGATTATAATTATTTGCAACAAGCTTCTTGAATTAAACGAGATCAACAATGGAGAGAGAGAAAAAAGAAACACAACTACACGATAAGAATTTAGATTGTTGTCATTAATTTGTTCTATATTTATCTACTTTTAATACCTTTTAATGGTCTTCCTTGAACGCAGGCTAATAATGAAGGCATGTACATACAATATTCGTGTATTAAATTCTATGTGAATTCAAGGCGAACATATCACCTTACATAGGAGAGAATACGATGGAACTAGAGACATCGGGTGGCCTAACTAATAATTGACTTTAATTTGAACAAATGTAATTCATCCATTGTATGAATGTTTTATTCCCCATTTTTGTGTATACAGAATTGCTAGACGACGTGCTTTTATTCGGTGGCACTAAGTTCAATAGAGGAGCTTAGAGCATGTTTATTAAGTTATCATTTAATATTTGTATCACATGTTTTGTCGTTTATATTATATACATACTTATGTGTATATATTTATATTTCTCTTTATCAATAACAATATATTGTATAATATGACTTTGGCTCTGTTCCTTCTGTTGCTCGGCTAAAAATGAATAAGTCGGCGTTTCGGATATTATGATTTTATCTGGTTTTCTTTTTTTTCCACATACATTCAATGGTGAGCTTTGATTTGACACTAAAAAGTACGTCGGGAGTTATTGTTCAGTCAACATGGTGTTCAGTTAAGAGCTTAAAAAATCCACCCAAAAGTTAGTAGCGAATTGGTAGTGGCTCACATTAATTCGATATTCTTTTTCATATTTTTTATTACCGTCTTTTCCGATCAATAAAGCTCATCATATAATCGTGGAGTTATTGATTTTTATTTATTTGGACTACAAAAAGAATTGACGGTGTTTTATTTGCTACGTAATTTTATTTTCTCTTTCCAATCATTGATTTTAGAGTGTTGTGGGGGTCAGGTAGATTTGTTCAAATTTAAATATTATGAAACAAACCTTATAGTGGTGTGTGCTATTTTTAAACAAAAAAAAAAAGAAAAAAAAAATAATCCAAATGTAAGGGATCAATTATTACTATGTTGTTTCATGGAAACATCAAAAGTTCACATTAAAGCAATGGGAAAGGGAAGCAACTATTTGTTTGCCCGTTTATATTTGACTCTTTATACACGGTGTAGTTATGTTTTTACTTTGATTACGACACTTGAAAGATAGTCTGCTGGCCAGTTACTACACGACTCTTCAATAGAGACAATTGATTTATAACAGTTAATTCAATTATAATTATTGGCATTTAGTTCAAATATAATTGTATTTAGTGGTGTGTTTTCAAAACAAAAACAAAAATAAACTAAACAGTATAAATGCAATTTTAAGAATATTCATTAACTTAAAATTTATTTGTAATATGTGAGTCACACTTGGAATGTACTGCCTACAGAGAGACAGAGATACGATAATACGTAGTGGTCAAGATGTAATTAGTTTATTATAAATGGATATTAGTTTTTACACCATTACTGTCGCAATTGTAGTGTTTCACTAGACAAAAACCGCGGGATTATTATTAATGAGAAAATAGAAATATAAGTAACTTGACTAAATTGCGAGAATTTTGATTCAGTGTGTTCCGTTATATCGGTAGTGTTTATTTGATTTTCTACGCTTGTGGTTTTGGTTTCTTTGAGTTATAATTATTCAATTTAGTTAAAGTGCAATCATACTGTGTACGATAACACCTAAAAGAGGTTATCAGTGATAATATAATAATTCATTACGGGGGAATAATTCAATGAATTTACAAATGCACAGTACCAAGTTATCAGATCAACATAACAGAGTTTTTCTGGTTTTTAATTATTTTGTATGAAACGATGTAATTGCATAATCGTACGGTGAAAGGTTACTTGGTTAAGTTCATAAAGTGAATTGAGTTCATCAAAATATTATGGTTTAATCGTAATTATTAATAAAAATAAAATTAAAGAGAGTGAGAGAAAGATTTTCTTTCATAATTTATGCCACATGTAATGTTGTGTGAACTAATTTAATGCGGGTGCAATCTACTGTGTAAAATGAACAACATTTCTATGTATACATAGATATCGTACATCATTACCAATATTTAATATAATTTGTTATCAGTCCTATATATACTGTGGTGAACAGAGAGAGAGAAAAAAAAAATGGTTTTTTATCAATTAATTTGTTCAGTATTTTAGTCTCACTGATAAAACGCGTTTCACCAGTTACATTATATTAAAACTTAATGTGATTTCAAATGGGGAAGCGACACAGTATTTTATAATTTTCCTGTAGATTATTCGACAATATGTGAATTCTCAATTAGTTGTTCAATAAAATTCCAATAAATTAACAATCAATTTCAATATTATGAAGTGTATGATTATAATTGTTTTATAACTTGTAATTTATTCTAATTGAATGTATATAAAAATTATAATCTTTTTATAGAAGAAATAGTGAGTTCTATGTGTATGAAAGAAAATTCATATGATTGGTTCAAAATTTGATAAAAAGCATGAATGATTGATTCATAAAAAAAAAAACAAAACTAATATAGACCATAAAGTGTTCTGTGCGGTATAGAAGAATTATTCATACTGAGTCATAGAATTAAGTGGTTTATTCAATATTTATGATAAAAAACGTAACAGAGAAAACGAATTTATACCGAAAGTTAATAAAATAACGAAAGAGACTAGACGATGGTGAATAGTTAATATTATAAATGAATATAATTTTCTTATTTTTATTAATTGAAATACATCAATAAACGATTCATAATGAGGTCTTCTGTACAATATGTGAAACGTTTTATATGGGATTCAAAGAAAGACAGGTAGTTGATTTAATAAATGTACATATAATTGTAAGCTTTTAATTGTTTTATTTAAAAGACAATTAAAATCTATTGCATAGTTTAAACATTAATCGCTAGAGTCAGAGAGCAGTTAGTTTAAATTTGTTCTTGCTACAATGTATTTGGGTCTATTATGGACTTCAAGGCGAAGGTTAAATCAAGTTTCACTGTATTTAAATCAATTGTAGTTGTACTTACTTTTAATAGTAATTAATTTGATGTTTATAAATAAAATACAATATAACTCCCACATATTGAACTAGTCAGATGGTCTCTATATTCATATATGCATTGATAACACATCCTGGTCAATTGTATATGTTTGGACTTTAAATTTCTATTGAATACATTAAACAAAATTGATATGTGACACACTTGATTTATGATAAAAAGCTTTCTTATGTTAAAATTGAATATAATGTGTCTGTTTTTCAAATTGAAACTTAATTAATTTATTATCTTGTTAATTTTTATATTTTTAGTGCTGCCGGTAATCAAACAGCAGCTGCAGCTCCAAGTGGTGGTGGTGGTCGTGGCACCAGTGGAATGTATGCTGCCAGGCAAACGGTCAGTTCCTCTTCGGGGGTACTGATGGTTGGACCAAATTTTCGTGTTGGCAAAAAGATCGGATGTGGAAACTTTGGCGAACTACGATTAGGTAATGTTTAATGTCTAGTTTATGGCTTCCGTTTATGAATCAGACCGTAAACACCACCCCACCCATGACTGATCATAAATTGACGGAACAAGGATGTATCTAAGCATTGATGGAATTAATAACAACACAAGGCAATTTAAGGTTGGGGGAGACTTTTAAATGTCAATTATCAATATGTCGATACAGGCGTCGTCCACATTGTTGTGTGGCTAAGACGATGCATATAAATTCAAAATTAAATAATCGTAACTAGGAAAAGAATATAAATGAAAATGCATATATTCTGAACCACGCGCTTACATAATATTATGGAAACAAATCACGCATACTGGTGGTATGTGACGACTATTTGGGATTTTGTGTTCCACATTGTTAACGTATCGATTTCATAAATTGACGTTGTTGATACCCAATGCCTTGTTGATACTTTTTTGTTATATATAGTTGCCAATAAGTGGGTTACTGCCCTCTGTCCATTTCAATGTGGCTAAGTTAAAGAAATTATGTGGGATCGGGTGTGTACGCGCCTGAAAAAGTAACCGGAATCATTTAAAAATTTATGTTATTATTATGGCAAAATAATTTTCTTTGTAATATACACTAACCTTATACTTTTATTTTTATTTGGTGTAACATTTTAGGGAAGAACCTTTATAACAATGAGCATGTAGCAATAAAAATGGAGCCGATGAAATCGAAAGCACCACAACTACATTTAGAATATAGATTTTATAAATTACTAGGATCGCTTGGTAAGTCGAATTTTTAGATTCTAAGGAAACGAAAAAAAAGAAACATTATCATCATCATCCTACCATCAGTTTGCCACCACCCATTATAAACAAAATAAAAAGTAATGAAATGAAAATAACAGAATTCATGAATAAATAGTTCATGGGTGTATAATGGGGGTGTAGAAACCTCATTAAAAATCTGCAGAAACAAACAGCCATATAAAACAAATCCTTATAAAATCGGAACGATTATTTTTTGTTGTTGAAAAACTGCTGATGTGTTAAGCCAAATGAAACGTAAAATCAAAGTTTTATTGAAGGTACCAACTAATTGTGTTAAAATTTATGAAATTTAAAACAAAATGAATTTTCACTGTCCATTTGGGGGGGAGCAAAACTAAAAACAGTTTTCTCAATTAAAATCAATATTGAAAGACGTGGTTAAATTGGAATCTGAACAGAATTGTTAATGACATTTCTTATTAAGTATAATTAACTTGGATCTTAAGTTTGACAGTACTGATAGACAGTACTGAGTACTCTAACAATGCAATTAGAATTGTTGGTATCTTATTTACTTAAAGATTTATTGCATTTCTTTTGGCTTATCGCGTCAGGCGTACCTGAAAATGAACTATCCAAATTATGAATAAGAAATCATAACACAATTTCCTTTAAATAGTTAATTACACAAGTGGATGAGAAACACCATCCAATCATTTAAGATTAGTTTCAATATAAAAGTATATATTGAAACATATGAACAATTTTAATTGATACTTATTGATTCCATATCCATATTCTTTCTTAAATCCTTTTTATTTTTTTCATATATTTAAATGAATTGTGTGTGTGATTTTGTGAAACCTCCAATATCCATCCCCATTCCCCCAAATTCCAATAAATCTGTCAATCCTGTCCAAAAAAAAAAATCAAAATATGTGTATAGTTCCTGAAACTGATTATATGTCCAAAAATGCTGTAATTCCTGGTAAACCAGTTGCAAATACAACTCATTATCCAGAGGGAATACCGCGAGTTTATTATTTGGGAACCTGTGGCGGACGATATAACGCAATGGTTCTGGAATTATTGGGACCATCATTAGAGGATCTATTCACGCTATGCGGCCGAAAATTTACACAGAAGACCGTATTAATGATTGCAAAACAATTAGTAAGTGAAACGATCAAAAACTCATTAAAAACAACAGTAAAGAGACACCAAACAAATGAGAATTATTCTCGAGAATTTAATTTCTATATAATTAAAACTGATAGAATTTAATTAATCCGGGTCGGCAGTTAAACTACATAAGAAATAGTTTAATTCTTGAAAGTGTCTCTATATTTTGTTTGATTTTTTTATACTTTTTTCTTGAATTTTTTTTTTTGTTTTTTGGAATTCTTGTAAATGTTTTTTCTATGTATTACAATATGATATAGACACATATTTGAAACTTTTGTTGTGTAACTATCTAGTGTATTTGTATCTCGTTGGGGTCAACAGTTACCTTTAAACGTTGTTGACATAGATAAATTACAAGAAACCAAAAATAAAAAATAATAAATGCAAAGAGGAGAGAAAGAGGGAGCACAATGAGTCGAAACAGTATTATCAAAATACCGAGAGACTATAACTTTCTTGTGAAAAGTTAATTTGTCGATTATCATAATTAATTACTTGCCGTTTATACATATAATTTGTTGTTTTATCGTTTTGTTTTGGGAACTCTTAATTACATTGTTACATTCATATCATAATGGTATTGAATTTATTGTGTGTGTTTGTGTGCTCTGAATCCATCATACCAAAGGAGCATAAGAAATTCATTGATAATTTCTTATTGTTCCTGATTGGTTTTCTCATGGAAATTTATCTGTATGATCATAATAATAGAATACTTACAAAATTTGGTGTGAATTTACATAATGTTATGGTTTTGTTATTTTCTGTCATGGTACTACTTTTCGTATAATTTGATTAGTTTGAATTTGAAATAGTTATTGAAGATGATGAAGAAATGAGAAAATTAACGTAACATTAAGGCACTTTATTTGTTTTATTCGTTTTTATGCTTGTCTTTTGTTTTATGTTTTGCTTGTCATGCGTTTTATTTATTTGTTAAATTCTTTCGATTGTTACATAATATATTTAATTATTATTTTAATTAATTCTGAATTACAATGATCACATCAAACTGAACAATTTAAATGGAAACGAGTATTTTTTTTATTTATACATTTATTTGGCACTCGATTGATTTATTTATCTGAATTAATATGCAATGAACACATTAATTCCAAATGCGCTATTAATTGATTAAAAAAATTTCCATTTCAAAAACAAGGAAATTGAATTACACTTGAGCACCGACACTTGTACGAACTTGTAATAGACCAATGCAATCCTTAGGAATTCCTTTTAATTTTTTTCTTTTAATTTAATTCAATTTGTCAATGGAAAAGAGAGTGAAATTTTTTTTTATAAATACACAGATCAAGAGATGAGAGGGAAATACAATGGTTTTTTTATACATGAAAATACTTGATACATAACAATTCAATTGTACCACGTCTATTGGGTTTTAGTTTTGATTTAGAGTTATGTATTTACTTCTTTTATATTCACTATATGTTGTGGAGGTAAATAGACAGACATTACTCTTGGGAGTGAATCGATTGTATTGTATTGTATATTCACCATTTTTTTTTCTTTATTGTTATCACATTCAATAAGATTGAAATATTGTACTTACTTTTCAATGTACAACATCGAGCTAAAAAATATACAATGTTGAAATTGAATTGAGATCCGTGAATTGAAAAACCAATGCGTTGTTAAAGGCCGACCCGGGATGATAGCAAAATCTCTTTGTTATTTCGCATAATAAAGGTAACTTTTCGTGCTTGATAATTTTGGGGAAAAAGTCACTTTCTGTGCTTTTTTAAATCGACTTCGCACTGCTTTTTGGCTTTACCGCACAG
Organism: Coboldia fuscipes; assembly: GCA_001014335.1. Classification (NCBI taxonomy): domain Eukaryota; kingdom Metazoa; phylum Arthropoda; class Insecta; order Diptera; family Scatopsidae; genus Coboldia; species Coboldia fuscipes. The sequence goes on from JXOR01000226.1 coordinate 239,347, forward strand.
GTAAAAAGATTCAAGCACAGTTGAGAAATGTAATTCTACTAAAGATGTTATTTTTTTTTTTAAATTCTTGATTCGTGGATTTGAAATAACAGAAAAATATTATATACAATGATCATTTTAAGTTTGCAACGATTCCATGTTAATACAAATCGGCAAACTTTTCCTACAAATTGTTGAAATATCTTATTTTGTATTTTGCGTCTCCGTTAATCCTTTTCTACGTGTACGCGTACGTGTAATAGAAAAAGTTTTTTTTTTTTTGCAAGTGTTAAAAGGTGAGAGAGAAAACAGATAACTATCATTGATATAAAACAGTATTTCCTTCGTACGATCCAAACAAAATAGAAATGATTTTTTTTTAGAATCCATCTTGTGGTTGTTATCGTTCCGATGCATTATAGGTGAGAACTGAATATGGCCTGGTTGACACAGATTGATCCCTGATTATAATCATTTTGAATAAAGTAAGACTTCCAGACGAATTTTTTTAATATTCGTCTGGTTGGATGACTAACATGTTTTTTTGTTTAATTCTTAAAAGGCAATTCTTTTCACTGATATCTCATAATCAAAAGTTTATTAATTATGTTTCTTGATTTTTATCTTTTTATCTATCTAAAACGTGACGCGCGCCTCGTTTCAACCACACCAACAAAAACAAACAAAATAATAATAAAATATCAATAATCAAAATATTTAATTTTTCAAATGAAAAAAATAATAATTGAATAACATAAACACAATATAACAACCAACATCGGGTTAAAATCACAATCTGTGTACGGTGATAATTTTAACCGATAATATCCTCATTATTCCACCGGGATGTGTTATGTGTGGGGGTGTGTATCAACAGAAGGTGTACCTGAAGTTTATTACTTCGGACCCTGCGGTAAATACAATGCACTCGTTATGGAATTACTTGGTTCGTCATTAGAAGATTTATTTGATTTATGCGGACGGAGATTTTCATTGAAGACAGTCCTAATGATAGCTATACAATTAGTAAGTACAAAATTGAAATCTTGAAATCAAAACAAACAAACAAATAAAAAGAAACAAAAAATTTAAAAGAAATCAAAAACATTTATAGGAAAAATATTCACTTTATCTTATTACTTCTATCATTTTTATAAGAGACTCGAATTCTTTATGTTTTTGTATAAAAGAATGCATTAATCAGTTGCTGAGTTTTTCCTCCCTTAATTTAAAAACGAAACAATATGAAATTAAGTACAAAATAATTTAATTCGTATAATAGTGTAACTTTCCCTTCATTTAAAATACATAAATTGTTCATTAATTTATAGCCAAATAACTTAAGAATCTTTTACTATTGTAATTAACTTGGATTGTGGGAATAACACTTATCATTCATCAAAACCTCTCCCTCATTTAAACTCTCTTAGAAGACACTTGACAGTTGTTTTAACATTCATTTTTAGTTTTACTTTTAAATTTTTTATTATCATTGCTTAAAATTTCTTATTCATATGGAATCCACTGTATTTTATTTTTTATTTTTTTTTCACCAGAGTAAATTGCATTGATTATTTTCGCTTGCTCATTCTCTGGTTCATTCATTTCAAGAATAATTCGCTCTACTTTATGGTTATATACCAAAGGCAGTGCTTTTTAGTGATTCATATTTTGCTATAGAAAATAAATATCATTGGATTTCATGTTACATCATAAGCGCATAATAATTTGTTGGAAATCAATCAAGCAACGCCATTTACTTTCAATTTTTTTGTTGATTATTAACTCAATACTCGAACTTTTTCGGGTATTTTATTTGATAATAATTTCATTAATATTGACACATTTAACATCATCCATTTAACTAATTATTTATGTATGTACGAATATTAATCAGCATATTTCCATTAACCATCTCGACAGTGTTGATCTTTGTAATTTACCTGTATATGCGATAATGTAATTCTAATCTAAATAACTTATTGTTCTTTGCTCTCCTCTAAAACGCGTGTAGCTTTTTATAGTAAGGTTTTGTATGTATTTGAAGAGGTATTGTACTGTACCACCAGTTAGACAAGGAATTTAAACAATCTTGTTGGCAAATTTATTGATTATTTTTTCTTTTTATTCATTTCAACTTTTAAAGAGTATTTTTATTGTATCAATTTGCTGGTAGATTTTTAAAGGTAGAGAAAAGAATTCATTAATATAATTTTTCGTTAGCAAGTAATACCCGTTATTGAATTATTTATGTACCAGTGTTCATGTAACGGCGAGTAATAATTGCTACTTTATTTGTATTTTATATAATCGAACATTGACGTCGTATAACTGAAATAGCAAATAAGTATTCTTAATAATTCATTTAAGATTTAATTTATTAATTAATTTCTTTTTCGTTATTTTTCCTGTGTTTTTTTTTTCCCGAAATTTTTATAGCTACATCGCATTGAATATGTTCACAGTCGTCACTTAATTTACAGAGATGTTAAACCAGAGAATTTTTTAATTGGACGAAATTCAACAAAACGAGAAAAAGTTATCCATATAATAGGTAAGTGGTTGACATTGAAATTGATTTTTGCTTTACAATATTATCTGGTTGGGATTGAAGCAGTAGCAGCTTTAGGGTGTTATGCTTGATCCAATTGGATCTGTTTAATTTTTATGTGATTGGATATCTAACTGGAAATTTATATTGATTGTTTCGTTTTAAATTGATATTTTAGATTTCGGTTTGGCCAAAGAATATATTGATTTAGATACTAATAAGCACATACCGTATCGGGAACATAAGTCATTAACTGGTACAGCACGTTATATGTCGATAAACACTCATATGGGTAGAGAGCAATCAAGGCGTGATGATCTGGAAGCATTGGGTCATATGTTCATGTATTTTCTGAGGGGTTCACTGCCATGGCAAGGTCTAAAGGCTGATACACTTAAGGAACGATATCAAAAAATCGGTGATACAAAACGAGCAACGCCAATAGAGGTATATTCAATTAGTTATGTTTATAAACGAAAAGAGGTAGTTCATTTGATTTAGTAATATGAGAATGTCACCCATAACATTAAACTACGTATGGTTGTGTGGCAGAAGTATTTTTCATTTAACCATTGATTTTTGTATTTTCATTATTAATTACCTGATTTATTTCTGTTTTTTAAATTGAATTTATTGTGATGCAAGTCACAATATTCTCGATTAGTGACATGGCATATATGTATACACATAACAAGGCTTCAGCAGTCACCATCTAATGATACATGAATAGAAGAGTTTAATTGAATTAATTTAAAATGTGTGCTTGTATTCATTTTCAGATGTTGTGTGAAGGACATCCAGAAGAATTTGCAACATATTTGCGTTATGTTAGGCGCTTGGATTTCTTTGAAACACCTGACTACGACTATCTTAGAAGATTATTTCAAGATTTATTCGATCGAAAGGGATTCGTTGATGACGGTGAATTTGATTGGACCGGAAAAATAATGGTAATTGATATTAAATATCATGATAAATTAAAAGATCGGAGCCTGTATAAGGTTCTGTGTCGTTCATATAATTCTGTACTGAAATCGATTCGAAAAAAAGTTCATAATTGATATGAAATAGCAAAACCGCAAAAAAATCAATTTATTCCTTTTTTTTTTCCTCCAAAATACAAAATGCATTAGCATAAATATTAATATATTCTTTATTTTATATAATATTTTTTATAACAAATATAAATTAAATGAATGAATTTCGATGATGACGACGAATAAGAATATACATAATACTCAAGGCAAATAAAATATGATCATCATACAATAATCAAAGAAAAAGTATTCTAAATTATGAAGATATCAATATCTTTTCACCCAAACAAAAATAAAAATAATACCGGAACTAAAAAAAAAAAGTTACATAATTGAATTTATTTTCAAAATAATGGAAATTGCAACTAAAATCCGAATTAATAAAATGATCCCCCCCTCAAATAGGAAGCAAAAAAATCCAACAAAACGATTAAAACAATAGTAGAGTGTAGAAATAATATAAAAACACCTGGATTGGATGATCAATAGGGATAGAGATATAGAACCACCCAATTTTCAATCCAAATACAATCAAGTTCAACAGAATGAACCAATCTTAAAACTGCATAAAAGTCTGAATCTCACAATAATTTTATTTTTTTGTGTGAAACCATGAAACCACCACCTAACCAACAAAAACAATGATAATAGTCCAGCCAACAAAACCAAAAAAAAAAAAAATCTAAAAAAAAACAGCAAAGGAATCAAATTTTAAGAGTAGCAATTAGGAAATGCGTGTTTTTTTAATTATAAAATGGAAATATTTCAGTAAAACTGAGTGAAAAATTTTTAGCCGAAACCAATACCAAATGAAAAAAAAAATGTTAAACTTATATAGCAATTGCAACTTGATATTAATATTTTTTTTCTCTGTCTACATAAAAATGAAAAGGAAAAATTTTAATTTTTCTTAAGGTAGTAGCAAATATCAAGAGTTTCAATATTTTATTTTCTTTATATAAAACCATTCAAGTCACTATTGTATAAGTAAATTAATTATTGTCCATTGTTTGATAATCATCAATTAGAAACAATGCAATTGGAAATATTTTCTTGTTTTTGACATTCTTTTTATTGATTTCTTGTTTATTGTTGTTCTAAAATAATTATATTTCTTTCCTATTTTTTCCCCATTCGAAATTATTTGAAGCCAAATAATTTTCATATATTACGGCAGTTAAGGGATGCTCCACCTTCGAATATTGTAAAAACGAAGTCGGACAAGGTGAAAGTATTGATTTCTTTCCTTTTATCAATCCGGGTTATGTTGGCACAAGTAATCTTTAACAGTATTATGGCATTACTAAAACCATCGTACCGTAACCAGAGTGAACATTGCTAGTTTACTAGTTTTACTTTCATGTATTTTATATGCCTTCATTAAATAGAAAATTTATTTGCTTTAGCCTAAGAAGATTGAGAATAATTTATCCATTCTGAAAAAGAAAAGAGGTTGATGGTTGATGGTTGAATATTCTATTCATTATTCTATGTATATACTCCGTTAAACAGATTTCCCCGAAGTTGAGCTTTTGTAGAGATTAAAGAGTAATGAATGTTATGCTTGAGAGAAAATAAAAAATTGATCCTTCGGTATTGTTTCAAGATTAAGGAAACACTATGAAAACTCAAGGATCTTATCTACAGACATTTTGTTTATAAAATAGTTAAACCGAGTTTTATGTATATTTTATCGCTAAATTATCTTGTATCAAATTTCATATCAAAATAATATTTTATCATTGCTCAATGTAAATTAATAATTTTTGTCTATTCATTTATTTTATTTTATTTTTTCTTTCATTTTCTTTTGGGTTTTCACAATTATAGTCCACACCAGTCGGTTCATTACAGACAGGACACGAAATGATTGTATCGCCAAACAGGGATCGTTTAGCTGCTGCCAATAAGGTAAATTGACATTAAATTAGTTTCCATTAATATTAATTATATACTCGGTTTTTAATCATCTCTGATAAGACATCTACAAATTATGAAAATCTCGTTACGTGCGAATCCATAAAATAAACAATACAAGAATATTATACCTTTTACCCTACCCACAACTCATACCCAATTGCATATCAGTGAAGTGTGACCATATCAAATAACTATAGTCGCATGCATTTCAAAAAGACTATCTCATAATAATTTATCATTTTTTCATATTCTAATGGATAATAATTATGCTTATAAATCTCTATATTTTTCTTTATATATTTTTTGTGTGTTTGCCAAATGCGCGCATAAATATGTTTTGATACAAAACCATAACGTATCCAACCACCTTCTCGCTTCAAACGATAATAACCATTGTGTTATTTAATAAATAATCATTTTTTTTTTGTCTCGTAATTCGAATCAACTGAATTTTTACGATACTTCCGTCACAATTAAAATTGTACCGAGAGAGAGATAATTTAGGATGATTTTGAGAATTACTTAAATTGCGATGATGATGAGGACGACACTTTATTACTATTTAATGATGAGGTTGGAATTTAATTTTTTCTCTTTTATTTTTTAAAATAAAAAAAAAAACAAGACAGTTGATTAAATGATACTTAAAATAAACAGCTCAAGTTGAATTTTATAGCTAATTATGAATACCGCTAGTATTGCTTGTTGTACGTATTGTAATTATCAATTTGAAGCAGCAAAATAATTGTATTCTTCTTATTTTCTTTCTTTAAATACTTAATAAATTTTAATGGGACTAAATTCACATTAAAATTAACTTTAATGTAGGAGAGTGAAAGGACAATATTTATTAATTGTTATTATTCCTTATTTGGCTATAACAATATAATAATAACGTATTTAATTATTATTTTCCTATATAATATTGTTGGTTAATTAACATACATAGAATGATTTGTACATAATTTAAGTATACAAAATGATAACCGATTACCTCTAAACAAAAATATTACTCCATATTATCAAATCCATATTTTATTCTCTAAAAATATTTACCAAAAGCATTAATTTATTGATTGTTTTTGTTTGACTTATATTAAAAAAAAAAAAAAAATTACCAAAAATGCATTTTGCATAACTTAAAGTCTAACGCAAAAGGAGCTGTGTCTGCATGGCCGGATGTTCCTAAACCTAGTGCTACATTTGGCAATCTCACACCAGCTGACCGTCATGGTTCTGTACAGGTACGTAATTGTCTTGATAAATATTAAGTGTGTTGTATTAAATATTAATTCCTTTTCTTACTTAAATAATTGGGTACTAACTAGATGTTATTATCATTTTATGTTTTATTATTTTCTGTTCTCAAACATACTTATATTAATCAGATAATTATAATTTCCTTTAATTTCACTGTTCGAAAAAAAAAAAAAAAAAAAAAATGAATTATACAAAAACTAAAAACCACGTTTCATTAAGTTAATATAATAACATATACATAATCGATGAAGTGAAAAATCAAATTACTTAAATCACAAGATTAAGCATAAGAAAAACATAAACAAATTATCCTCAATATCAATCATGATAAGCCTTTTTTCTGTGTGTCATCACTGAAATTGAATGTTGACTAATGTGAAACGTTAGGTTTCTCGGTTCATTATCGTAATAATTTTTTTATTCTTTTGCGTGGCCTTTAACTCCTGTGACCTCTTCGGTATTTATGTGTGTGTGTATGTTTGTGTGAAAATCCTTCTTATCCTTTTAACGGGTATTAATGTCTTTTATTTGTTTTGTTTTTAAACGCAAAACATAGAACGCCCACATTTAGATTGATGATTGGATCATTTAATTCCTTAGCTGTCCATCGTATTTTCGTTTTTGCATTTTGTTAAATATCGATGGAGAAACTCTCTCTCTTTCTCATTATTTTCAAGTCCTTCTTACCGTCATTCTATGTTTATCCATAATGTCACAATTCCATTTAAAGTGTGTGCTCAAGTTGACCAATGCTTTTTTGAGATTAATTCGTTAGCATGATCGCGTCTTTGAAGCTCTTTATCAACATTTTGTTTTGTTTTTTGGGCCTTTTTCGTTTTTTTTTTTTATTTTTAAAACTTTTAGGAGTATTAATTAATTAATTACTTTTGCATTAAGATGAATCACCCTTGTAATTCGATGATACTTTTGATGTTGTATTTGATTTGTTTTTTTATAAAATTGTCTTCATGTTGTTTATCTTTATTATTTTTATTTCCGATATATCCTTTCTTGAAATCTGTTTCTGTCTCAATGTAATTATTCTTAATTAATTTACATATATTTGCTGCAGACACTGTATTTTTTGGTATTTTCTATACTAATGTTTTCCGTTGATTTGTTCTACATATTCTCAAGGTATCTAAATGAAAATAATAAAAAAAAACACACACAAACTAGCAGAGAATGAAATTAAAATGCATTTTAAAATTAAATATTTTGTTCAATAGAATATTATGTACGTAACTCTCCTCTGGCCCTTTTAAGTTTTGATATTATAACGTAGCGATATTGTAATCATAGTGTTTTACTTTAAAACTTTATTTTGGTTTCAATTTGTTTTTTTTTCTTTTAATTCTTATAATATTCAAAACACGTTTAAATTATGACCTATAGCGTTATTGTTACCTTGTATAATTTGAATTATGTTTAAACTTGAAAGCATGTTCACTGTTCAATTGGAATGTAACGAACACTGTATTGTATTTGAAATGATTCCTTCAAATGTTTATAGTATACCATTTACCAATGTAACTTATAATGGGTAATGCTATATTTTCTATTTAATTCATTTCACTACGCTTTGCATAATATAATTAGTTACATTACTTGTAAATGTATGTAAATATATATCCCTAATACATTCTTTCATGTAATAAGAAATAATTCCATATTTAACCCTTTTTTTATGTTTTAATTTAATTTATTTTTATATTCTATTCGTGACTTGATATTTTTTAAAATTATAATTAAATGTAAAATAATTATGTGGCCAAAAATGCATTACATTTTATGTAAATTTTAAACCAACACCATACAAATACATTTAAAATTTTTCTAATTTAAAAACTTTGAATAATTGACAATAAACAAAATAACAAATTCAGAGTAAAGAGATGGTCAAGACACAAAACTCAATACGACGGATTATTGAAAATCCAGTGGCTGATATTCTAACAACGGTTAGTGGTATTCGTGTGTTGAATAAAATTTCGTTTTATTGAAAATAAAAATGAAAGGATATTTGTGATTTGAATTCCCTTACCTTGAGTTGGTAGACGAATTTTGGTCCTTGATATACGATAAATTATACATCAAGGATTTGACTGCATTTCATAGCATGAATCATCCGACCACTAAATTACACTACCGCTGTCCATTAAATACTAAAGCAAATGAAACTTTAAAAGACATAACATTAATTTAATCCGTATTATTTTATAATTCATTATATAAATGTGCTGTGTAAATAAAGCAATTCATCAATATGAAATAGAATTAATGAAAACTAAATCACATATGATGATCTGTTCCTCACCTTAAAGTCCACCTTCACACCTTACTTAGCTGTTCCTAGTATTTAAACAAATGATAAATGAAAATAAAATAAAATACACTGATAAATAGCACCTCCACCATTAATTAATTAAAAGTGCATACACAATCTTAAATAAAGAAAATAACAATAAAACCAATAAAGAAATCACTGACTAAGAGTATTCAACCTTAATAATTGTATATTATAGGGGAAGAACACACATAATACAATTCAAATGTGTTGTTTAATTTAAACATGAGAAATGAAAAAATAAAATATGAATCGTTTTTTATTTATTTTATTGTTGAGATTGTTGCACCAATTTCTATATTTGGGGTTTTATATTTTATTTTTTTTTTTTTAAACGTGATAATTTTCAATTATGAAACAATTAATTAATAAGCCAATTTTTTCTTGTTTTTTATTTTTTTATTTGTTCCCATTCGTTTACAATTATGGTAGGTTGTAAGTTCCACTAATGGTGAATTGAATGCGGACGATCCAACGGCTGGACATTCGAATACTCCGATTACCCAACAGCCAGAAGTTGAACTGGTCGACGAGACGAAGTGAGTATAAAGTTGAAATCTAAATAATAAACTTTTTTTTTTTTATTTTATTTTTGTTATAGTTGAATTTAAATTACCAATTAATTTCTTTTGTTCTATCATAGTGAATGAATACGTTATGTTTTATTTTTTTTATTATTTTCTTTATCTTTAGTTAGCCTAAAACTAACCGCATTTAAGTAGAGAGTTACATAGAAAGAAAAAAAAAACACGTTTTAACTGAAATAGAATTAATTAACAATAATTGAATTAATCACTGAATTTATTATTTTTATAGATGGTATCAATTTATTTGTAGATGCTGTTGTTTCTTTAAACGAAAGAAGAAGAAGTCGACCCGTCAAAAATGACTAGAGGTAGTACAGTGTAGTCCAGAACGCGAAGCCGTCACTTTATTGCGTGCTACTTCACATTCAAATTCACGGGATAGTGTACTAAATCAAAGCCAGGATTATGTGCAAGCAACATCACAGCATACGTTACGATATCCTGCTTCCGTATTAACGCCGACCCAACAAACAAATGCACCAACACTTCCGCTGTAAAGAATATCTTTTATTCAAGAAATAATTACAAAAAAAGCAAAAGAAAACAGAATTAAACAAAAAAAAAATCAGAAAACACAGAAATGTTCATCAGAAAACTTTAAATTAAAATAATTTTGGATTTATTTGCACACACTATCAACTTTATTAATAATATCGCGGGTGTGAGTGCGTCTAATATATCCAAATAAAATAAGGAAATACCATAATCGATTTATACTGTGTTATCTACAAGTAAAATCGTGCGTCTAAAAGTTATCAACAATAGAAAAAGGAGTACCGCAAAATCATCTTTTAGATAATAAATTAACGATTATATTACTATTTATCCCCATGAAACAAGAAGAAAAATAATAATATTGAATACTTACCACTAGTGAAAGACAAGCATTAAAGAATAAAACGGCATGCATAAGTAATAAAGTTTTACACTTGTTCTGCTGCAAAAATTGATTATAAAAACTTTAAAAGAGAAAAAAAAATGATTTTTCTGTTATTATTATTTTCCATTGTGAAACTTGCATATAGGAACTTATTTTAAGAGCAATCGTCATAATAAAGAAACGATAAAATAAACCCAAGTATCCCAGCATAACAATAATATTTAAAATAAAATAAAAATAAAAATCATTTAAGAGAATATTAATTACACCTAAAAACATAGTAGAAAAGAAAAAGCAAAATACTTTTACTATAATTTTATTTATAAACAACAAAATACATAAAGAAAAAAAAATGAAAGGATGAATACCACTCCTAATTGTAGATAAATGAATGAAAAACAAATTTTGTTTTGATTAACGCAAAAGAACTATAATTTATTTATTCCATTAAATATTATAATTTTTTTGTTTAATAATCTACACCGAAGCAAACATGAATCAAATAATCCAGCGAATCAGAATTATTATTCGATGTAAAATGAAAGCATAAAAATTTACAAAAAAGCTGAAAAAGAAAACCACATAAAATGAGAAGAATTAGTATAGGAAACATTTATTAATACCCAATTTGACCAAGGTTATTGCATATAAAAGAAAAATATTGTTTTTTTTTTTTTGAGGGGGGAATGCATTTAAAATATGTTGTGTGCATAATTGATTGTATATTTAAGGATTTCGTTCATATTAATTAGTTAGAAAATATATTATAAATAGCCAATAAAAATGAAATAATATTAAATAATTTGACTGGCTAAATAATGATTATATTTGAATAATATTGGAATAATAAAAGTAACAAAAGTGTTAAATAAATATTTTGAATAGAAATTGAATGCGATAATAACAATTGAGTAAACTGAATGAAAATGTATCATGGATGATTCCATATAATTCACACTATGAATGATTGCACATTCAACCATCGAATATCGTGAGAGTTATTTTAATATCGCTTCTATAGATTGACTATTCCATACGATTTTCAGATAGAAATTTTATTTCAATTCATAAAATTTATTAACAATTTCCGAATGTTAGAAACACAAGTAAAAAGAAAAAATCAAAACTTTATCAACAATGAATATATTTTTATTGTCACCTTTTGCACATAATAAAATCCATGCAGAGCATTTAATTGAAAATTCTCTAAATAAAATTAATTGTTCGGTTAATTCCGTGTATATGCAATATACCTTTTGTACAATTGTAAGAGGTCATACCGATATAGCATTAAAAATGTTTGTTTTTTAATGAAATTGAATCAATATATAAATGTAAATTCAAATGATGAATACAAATAATTAATAAGTTGTTATGCCATTTTTCAGTGTAGTTAAAGGTTGAATGCATTACAGTAAATCATAACCGGTATAAACAAATTTAACTTCTTGTTGGCATATCTTGAGATTAGGATTATGATATTTAATGAAAATCCTTTAAGCATCAAATGTTTTCTTTTTTTATTTAAATTTTTATTCGTTGAAAGCAAAGAAAGAAGATTTATTACGAAACTAAATGCATAATTGAACATTCTAAATTGAATGTACTTTTAATAAATTCACGCATTATTGGCGGGATGGGGACCATCCATAAAGCGGGCAGCTCGATTTATAAATGAGTTGGTAATTTTACATTGTACTAAACGATCACCACGGCTGGACTCATCATAAAATTAAATAATTTTGGTGATTTAATCGGAATAGAATAACAATTTTAAAAGAAATTAATAATTTATCTGTCTTAGCTAATTGATATGTTATTTCATACGAATTAAATATTGAAATACGTTTTATAATTCATTTAATTCCAAAATTGATATTTTTTTTTTAATTAGTTTCCTTTTTATTTTTCATTGACTAAGAACGTTATGTGTTTACAATTTATAGTGTTTTTGTTTAACAAAAAAAAATAAAGAAAGAAAAGATTGAAGATTTGATTTCAAATTCATGTGATATTAAGGATATTTTTAATTACATTTATGGTGAAGACGCGATTATTTCTAAAATGTGGGTATATTACGCGNTCATTGACTAAGAACGTTATGTGTTTACAATTTATAGTGTTTTTGTTTAACAAAAAAAAATAAAGAAAGAAAAGATTGAAGATTTGATTTCAAATTCATGTGATATTAAGGATATTTTTAATTACATTTATGGTGAAGACGCGATTATTTCTAAAATGTGGGTATATTACGCGTATGTAGTTACATGAAAGCAACAAATTTAATGATAGAAAGTGTAGGACAAAATGTGTTTGGTGAATTCAACTGATGATTGTTCAGAAAATTAACGACAAGAGTTTTAAATACTTTGAATGAAACAATAGAGCGGACACACATTAATGCAAAATGTAGATGAATGGCAAAGAGCATAGATTATATATATAAAATAGAGTTCACCATAAATTGTGTGTCTTAGGTTTATTAAATTGTTTAAGATTGCTTTTAATTTACTGTTTTATTTTATTTAATTGCAATGTTGCAAAACTAGATTCATTAAATTCAGCATATTAATAAATGCTGTCGTTTAGACATTCATCATTAACATTATCATTTTTAATTTTTATTATTTTACCCCCGTTTTTTTTTTCGCATAGAAAAATTTAATAAATGAAGTGAAATAAAACCGATATACATACATATATTAAATCATAGTTTCTGCTCGTATTAAATTGTTACATAAGTGTAAGTGTATAAGAAAAAGTACATCGTGTATAAATTATTAATGATTCTTCATTTTTTTTTTATTAATTTCATAATTACAAGAATGCAAGAAGAAAATTATAAGATTATATTATATAATTCATATGAAATTTAATTAACTGTAAATTTACTTTAAAAACAAAATAATATTTTAAGAAATGCGATTCACCATTGTTTAACTTCTTTAATTAAAATAAAAAAAAATCTACATAATAATAATAAAAAAATACAAAACATAATAAATCCCTTTTGTTATAGTGAATAAAAGAGACAAGCTCAACATATGTAATTGCAAAAAAAAAAATAAATAAATAAAGAAAATTATATATGAAATTGAAAAAATAAGAAAACTATTATTATAAATAATGTAATGTAAAGTGAATATGAAAATAGGCGAGAAGAAAAGCAAAGTAAAGATTATAGCAAAGTATATGATGTAAGTGAAATAAGTTGACTATGAATTATGAAGCATAAAAAATTATACATGAAAATCATATAATAAAACAAAAAAAAAAGAAATGAGCAAAGTGGCATTTATTATTGTATAAAATAATAAATAAAAATAGGCTAATTAAACGCCTTAACTTATTGATATTCATTGAAAAATAAATATTCTTTCCGATGTAAAATTGTGTAAATCAATTAATGATGAATGAAAGCAAACAAATACACCTTGTTCTTGTTACTTTATCCACTCAGAGATAGTACCCAGTCAATGTCTCTAGCTCCTTCTCTTGCATATACGAAACATAATTCAGCGACGCGTAATAGGGATTACAACAATTGTTTTCAAACTTATGAAAATAAAAAATTCCAAAAATTTTCCATTGGTGTGCAAATTTATCTGCTACATGTATGATCGCCTGTTACATTTGGAGAGAAAAATCGCAAATATTATCAGTTTCCAAAAAAATTTCACACCAAGTTGGATCACTTGTAACAGATGAATATAACATCAAGAGGTATAAGTATTCTCGTTCTTCAATTTAGCAAAGTTGAAAGAATTTTGAATTAATTTTAGATATTTTAGATCATTTTTGGAATGCAACCTAATCTAACAAAAGCTAATCTCCAAGTTTGAACCTACACAAGAGAAAGTAAATATAATTGGTAAACTTTTCCTCTGTTTTCTAATCCTAATCACTAAATGGATTTTAACAAAATAAAGTTCACTTTTATATTACTGAATCAAAACACGATTCACGATCTTTATTATTTTTCTTATATACACATTTTCAATTCATCATTATTAAACAATACAAAATTTAGTCTTATACACATACAATATTAATATAACGATATCACGTAGTTCTATTGCAATGAACAAAAAACAGATTATGATTGAAAAGCAGCATTTATTAAATCATCACCGGATAAAATTTGATTGGAACCAAGTACAATTTTAGAATTCGTAAGCCGTTCCAGTAGCTTACAGGCTGCTATCTCAGCATAAGTTACACCGCCCAATATAAAAACAAATACAGTACGCGGTTTAAATGGCCACATTGATGCAAATTCAGATGCATCACCTTTCTTTATTGCAGCCAATAACTCCTTCGTTGTAATTCTCTTATCACCTTTAATCAACTTCATTTGATCCATATGACTTGTCTTGGTACAAAACTCATCGACACTAATGGTACTCAATAGCAAATTGACTAGCTGACATATCAATGGAATATAACTATTATTGAACACATAACTGGGACAACATACATTATTTTCATTTACAGATGCTGATGAATCACATGTGCCCGGATCATTTGGCAATAATTTCAATTTATTTGCTTCATTTTGAAAATGTCCCGGTTGCCATTTCGGAATATTTAAATTTGCTAAAATATTTGATTTCCCGGTTGAGATTTGATAGTCGGGAAACAATCTGGCTTCACCCAACCGATGAAATACCGTTAAATATTTATGGCCAAATGCATTACAATAGTTTGTTATAAAAGCAGTTGAGTCTTCGAATGTATAGCCACATGTCACGTACATCAAACACATCAATCGTAGTGTATTCAATTTATGGCCATCGCATGCTAACATTTCATCAATTTTCTTTAACGTGTCTTTACGGTTCTTATTGAGTAGCATTGATTCTTGCAGATTATGCAATTTTTCAAAATCACCACTTAATTCTGTAACAACCGTTTCACAAGCAGTCAAATGCTTAAGCAATTCTTTTTTCCGGATTGTCAATTGGGGCAATTGCTTTGTAACATACTCATGCATTTCTTCTAATTTCATTCCTTTGACATTGCCAGCAGCCACTCCAATTTCCTTGGCTTGTGCCGTGAGCGTACTAACTACTTCTGAAATATGACGATAACGATTGTCACGGTAAATTTCATCGGACACACTGTACAACCTTAGATGAGATAAGTTATCTGATTCCGTGGTTGGAGACATTGATTTATTAGTTCCACCGGCGATAAAATCCACCTTATTTGTATTGATTTTGTTTCGTTTTGCGTCAATCTGTAGTACACCAGCTTTCAGATGAAACACTTCTGTCAATAGTCCTGAATAGACGACCGGCGTTAATAAACTTGATGGATAGTCTTTGCTACGGTCAATTAAACAGCAAATGGTAAAGTCAGGGCTTTTTGGATTCGAACGTTGTGGTTGGTAATTTTCAATTCGTGTTATTAAATCATACAGACACTCAGAGTGTTCACCATATGTAATAAATAACTTTGGACGGCCCATTATTATATTAAACAGCTTTAGACTGTGTGCAACTGAACTAATTAGTGACGTATCTGAACGCATAAATATATCACGAAATAATTGCGGAAACTCTAGACTTAAGACACATGTGTCTATTGTAATGAAATCCCAATTGAATCGATGCAATTCTACTTGGCCTGATAATCCCTCTGCTTCTAAAGTTGTCTCAAAACAGTACAGCACATTGGGAAATACAATTATATGAAACGGTTTTAACTCAGTGTACTCTTGTTTTATAGTTTGTGTGCCCAGGATAAATTGGATTTGGCTGAGAATACTCTTGAATCGATCGAAGTTAGCTGGAATGAAGTAGATGAATGTAGCAATTTTTGGAGGCGGTTGTTGACCGTCGAACTTGAATATTTTCTTAATTGATTTGGACCTAAAACAAAAGACATATCAATGGAATTATTTGAATGATTTATTTATATTTACCTTAACCAGGAAGCTCCACAAACATGTTCCATTGGTTTAATCAGTTCAGGATCAATAATCAAGAACTTCTCATTATCTGGTATAGCACATAGAATATTTTGTAATTTCTCTTGCGCTATCTGACGAAAGCCTTGCAATTTTTTGTCCAACGTGTCCATCGTCGGTTATAGGCATGAGAAGGTTTCTAGTCTTGCACCACGATTGGCCAACAAACTAAACAGCAACAGATTCTTGGTTTACTTTATTTGGTTTACTAATTATTAAGCGACCTATTATTTGTACGAC